>LDKF01000703.1:39722-57535 GCA_001026735.1 Rotylenchulus reniformis | reverse complement strand
GATGATCAGGCGGAAGAACTGATCGATCGGGTCGGGGTAGGGGGAGGGGGAGGTGATCGATGAAAACAGAGAAATTCGGTGAATATAATCAGCTAAAGGAATTGCTTTGGTGAAGTGATGATGGCCAGATGGGTAATTGGATCGAGTGCTATTAGACTCCAGAGTAGAAATGATCGGATCTGGGATGGTAGAGGTGATCAATGCCCGATTCCGATAGAGAGAGTGATCGGGAAATTGACCAGGAATTGGACCCGATGTAAACCTAGGTATTTATGCCCAAAGTTCACTCATCAATGATTGTGCCCCTCAAATAGCCTGTGATAAATATTTTTCAATGACAATTTGGTCCATTAATAATGGAATTATTTGATCATTCAAAGAGAATTGATCAGTGATCAGCTTGTACAATAACACACTTGGAGAAAAACCGGTTTGCGAGTAAGGAAGCATTTTGGCCAAGTGATCTGAACAAATGATATCATGGGATGTTAATCTCAAAATCGAAAATACAATTCAAGATACAATTTATCCTTTCCCTCCCCCGCTCGATCGCACAAATTCGAAACTTTTCGCATTTTGTCAAAAATGATATCAATCAACTTGTTCTGTTTCAATTTTGTAGTTTTGAGGGAGTTCACTAGCCTCGAGGGGTCCTTTCCTCTCACTCACAGATAGCTTTTCCCTTAATTTCTTCATTTCTCGAACTCCAAATTCCCACTTTTTCCAAACCATAAAAATTTAGTTGCCCCAATAATTTCCCCGTGGGCCAATTCCGCCCTTCGATTACACATCAGCCACCACACCACAACACAACCCACAACCTCCATCACCCTGTAGGTTGTTGNATTGCAAATCAAATTTATAAAGGATGCAACTGATCAACTAACAATGTCTATGATTTCTGATCTGGAATGATTAGCCCACAGATATATATCGTCTAACTTGTAAGATAAGAAGGAACAATCAATTAAATGCAAAAATTTAAAAAAGAAATGACGACAAAGCTAAAGAAAATCAGGGCCCTATTAGATTAGCTAAATTGGGAAATCCATATATCCGTTTTTTTCCCAAAAAGTATCAATATCCGCAACCCAACTATGCATTATGTTAGTTGAAGTTTAATCTCTTGCAATTCTGCCAGATTCAGTTGTGTACATATCTATCACAAATAAAAGTTATTTTTTGGCCATCGGGTTTGGTGAGAAAAACGCCTAAGCACCCTTCCTGAAATAGTTTCTCCAGCCTCCTCAATCTGTTTTTTCATGCCACAAACCATCCGCCTTAAACCCGAAGGGAATTGTGTAGAGTCAAACCGGACGGGGGGCGGTTGTTTTCCAATTTTCACATGACTTAAATTGTTTGTCGATCCACAACCCCCGAATCTGGAATACAACTTTTGGTGTCTATGTATTTGTTTTGACGTTTTCCCTCTTTCAATTCCCATTCCTCCAGTCATAAATCCAACCTTCTTGCGCATTCTGCTGATGGCCCCGGAAACTGCTTCCGTTCCGGGTCTGGATCTGGAATCATCTCCCTCCTCTCCTATTCCGGATCCATCTCCATCTTCCTCTCCCTCTGTTCCGGATCCGCCGTCTTCTTCCACATTATTAACCACAAGTACGTTTTCAAATTTCCGATTTGGCGCCAAAACCCTTTGGCCTCCCTTCCAGCCTCTCACCCTTCCGCCTCTCGTCTCTCCGTCTCCCTTTCCGCGCATTCTCGCCGCCTTTTCACGCTGCGCGCGGTGCACACCTTCTACCACCATTGGGCCCACTTCATAGTGCGCAACACCTGGGCATGCCTCGTTTTCTGCACGCTGTTGACCATTGCATGCACTGTCAAAATTGCACTGACACCGTCAGTGAGGATTAGGGACCAAATTGGAGAGGGATAATAGGGACCGACCGCGGAAGGGGAACCATCCCTGAAATCGAACGGCAAACAAGAAATTTTCAAAAAAATTGCTTTTTTGGATCAAAAACCGATTCATAGAGAAAAAAATAAAATGATTGGGCCCCAAAATATTTGATTTTCAGCCAGCAAAATGACATCACCAATTACACGCCCTATGGGGCGCGGTCACGGCACGAGTTGACCATCCAGCAGCAGTTCTTCAATGCCCAGGGCCTGGGCAACCACCTGGGCGCGTTCGTACTTCTGATGCCGCTTCACCGGGACGATCCGGCACGCAACAACTTCCTGCATCCGGCGATGCTGGCGGAGGCGGCACGCGTGGACGACATAGTGCGCAAGCAGTTCCCGCTGCTCAACCACCGCGTCAACCGCACGCAGACATTCGAGGACTTTTGCACCGATTTCTGCGATATCAACGAGCCAATGCGGAGATTTGAGGCAAGCCGAGGGGAATGGCAAAAGCCAGCGATTGAGGGGGAGAGAAGAGTTAAAGAGGCGGGGAGAGGGGGAGGGGAGAGTAGGGTTATTCAAGATCAGTTAACCAAACCTAAAACCGGTTTTTTGACCAGAAATCGAACCTGAAAATCAAGGGTCTGGTAAAAATCGAAACCGGAAACCGAGGTTCCCAAACCAGTCAAACCGAAACCAGTGGTACTCGTTTTAAACCGATCTTGAATAACCCTAGGAAGAATAAGGGAATAGTAAGAGGAGAGAAGGGAAGAGCAAAGATTAAGGGATGGAAGGGTTGAGCTCCTAGCGATTGAAGGAAATCATCAACTGTTAAGTCTCTAATTATTTTCAAAGGAAGGCTTCCGGATACAGTCGGAGCGGTTGGCCAGCAATCAGTCGCTGAACCCGACCATCCAACTGAACTACCCCACCAGCAGCATTTTGGGCCGCAAATTCAACATCCAGGTCTCTCCGACCTTGAGGATATGTATGTAATCCTGAACTGTTTAGCCCAACTTCTTCGGCATCACTTTTCACTCCAAAAATTCAACAAATAATGACTCCACAGCAATTTCCAACATGGAACGGGTGGAGATGCTGGTGCTGACGTACAAGGCGGAACGGGTGGGGGGCTGGAGCGACGCGGAGGTGGAGGGCTGGGAGATGGCCATTTCGGACTTCTTCGCCAAGTAATGCCTTGGCATCTTGATGCCCTGCAAAAATTTTATTACCATGGGTTGCTAAATATCACCTTGTCATATGCCAATCCTGGTCCAAATTTCCAACTTATTATGCCCTAATTCGGTCCAATTTGCGCAGTGAGTTCCACAGCGACCTCGTGCGCACGATGACCACTTCCGTCACTCACGTCAATGCGGAGGTGGTGCGTGCGGGTCTGTCCATGCTGCCCTTCCTGGTCATCGGCTTCGTCATCATGGCCCTTTGCTCCTCCGTTTGCGTGTTCCTTTCCGCCTCCTACTGGCGTCAATGGCACCCGCGCAAGCTTCACCTTGCGCTTGCCGCGTGCATTTGTCCGTTCATGGCCTGCGGCACTGCCCTGGGCCTGCTCTTCCTCTTCGGCGTTCGCTTCGGCTCCATTCTCTGCGTCACTCCCTTCCTGGTGCTGGCCATAGGCGTCGACGACGCATATCTGATGATCCACGCATGGCAACGTGTCACGGAACGCGCGAGAAGGAAACGCATTTTGGAGGCGGGGAGCGCAAAGGCGGAAAAAGAGAATTTGGAGGCGGCGGAAGAGGAAGATCCGGTTGCCCATCGGCTGGAATTGGTACGGAAAATTTCAAAATTCCTAAGAAATTTGAAAATTTTTCTATTTTTGTCAGGTATTGGTGGACACGGGTCCGGCCATCCTGATCTCCGCCCTGACCAACATCTGCGCTGACGCTGTCGGTGCGTTCACCGGCTCCCCCGAGATCACTTTGCTCTGTGTGGGCAACATGACCGCGATGGCGGTGGACTTTCTCTACCAAGTCACCTTTTATGCGGTCAGTGATCTTTGATCAATGTTCTCCGATCACTTAAACCCTCTGATCATTGAAAATTCAGGCCATAATGGCATTGGTCGGTCGCGCGGAACTGCGCGACGAAATGCGCAAACAATCGGAGAAACAAACCAAAGCGAATGGCAACAATCAGAAACAATTGGACAAAATGGAAAAGGTCTGGAAAACCGCTAAGATTTTGCTCAAAAACCCGTCTCTTCCCTGTTAAGGGTCCCTCTCGATCCATCTCCCGCAAAGTGCACACTTTCATCGACCATTATGTGCGGCTGATCAGTCACCCGATCATGGCCTCACTGATCACTTTGATCTGGATCACTTTTCTGGTCTTCTCAGCAATCGTGAGTGGATTAATGCCATTGCACTGCTTGGAATTCATTTTTTCCATAGGGAATTTCCCGGTTTGAAGTGAACCTGAGCACCAAGAAGCTGTTCGCGGCGGATTCGCCTCTCCTGGAAGTGAGTGGCACTTTAAAAAACCCCTAAAAGCTGAATGAAAATCCATAAATTTTGGTTGGAATCTCTCTGCTGGAAAACCGCCTTGATTGAAAACCCTGCAAAATATTCATTCCTAAGTTCAGATCGACCACTACCGCGAGCAGCAAATTGTGCCATTTTTCCAAATGGCCACCGTGTTCATCAACAGCCCCACGAACATGTCGGATCCGCATCGGATGGCCAGGATCCGGGCCCTGGTGGAAGGCATGGAGCAGCTTCCGGAGAGTTGGGGTCCGCAGAGCACGAATGATGTGTTGCGGGAGTTGGAGCAGTACATCGGGGAGGAGGACGGCGGGGACATGGAGGGGTGGCTGGAGCAGTTCCTGGACTGGCCCGAGAGTCGGTACTGGCGAGGCTTTATCCGGCACCCGGCACCGGAAGCGAACTGGAACGGAACCGGCAATGGGACGAAGGCGGACATGCTGGACAGCTTCTACTTCACCACCGGATACCACGGGCAGAAGCTGAAGCTGTGGTCCGAGTGGGTTTTCTATTCGTTTGAGACAGACTTTGGGGCATTCAAATTTTTTTGGCTCTTTCCAAGGAACTCGAATTCACACTTAAGCGATTCCAAAAATCTTTTATTAAATACACTTTTGGATTTATAAAGAAGAGGATCATGGGATTCGAACTTTTCAGACTTTGAGGACTCTGAATTAAGGTCGAAATTTCCGGGCCATTATAAAGTATTGGCTTTCGAACATGCTTGTTTTTTAGAGACAGTTTTTCTGACCATTTTAAACGATCTCTAATTTTAGAGGGCCCCAAAGGGATTCGTAAGCATTTTAAAGACCATTAGTGTTCCAATTCCCATGACTCCATCCAATGACTTTTCTTCAATTTCAGGCGTACTCAGCTGCTGAAGAAGTGGCGCGCGGTGGTGGACCGTTTTGCGGATGATCTGAACGCGTCGGTGTTCCACGACGAGTCCATCTTCCTGGACCTGATCGACAACATGCCGACCGATGCCTGGCAGTCCGCCGTGACCACCCTTTGTGCCATGTGCGCCATCTGTGCCCTGTTCTTGGGTGAGCAATCGATTGATCATCCACCGATCGAGGAACCCTTGGATTAGTTGATCTTTGTTTTAGACATTAACCTAGAACTTGTCAAAAGTTCAATCATTCTCTCATAAGATCAGGTCGAAAGGTCATCCTTAGATCAATGGGGTCACTGATCACTGATCAGTAGGGCTGCGATTTTTAGGGAATTTCCCTAAGCCAAAATAGGGACCTATTAGGGAGCAAAAAAAGGCCAAAATAGGGAGAAAATAGGGAGCTATCTAACGAAAATAGGGAAAAATAGGGAAATTTTTTTCCCCAAAATATGACCTAAAAATTCAAAAATTTTGTTTAAAAAAATATTAAGCCTTTTTAAAACCAATTTAACCATATCTTGAGATGTTTTCATTATAAAAATTGAAGTTTCACAAAAAATATTTTTAAAAAAATTTCGAAATTTTTTCAAAAAAATTGCGAAAAAAATTTGAATAAAAAACTAATAATTATCCCAAAATTTTGGGAAAAACTAGAAATTTTCCAAAAAATTTTCGGAAAAAAACTAAATTTTTTTTCCAAAAAATCTAAAATTTTCGGTTTTTATTGCATTTTTGTGAAGAATTTCTTTAAAAACAAGCCAAAATAGGGAAAAATAGGGAGAAAAGTCGGGAAATAGGGAAAATTTTAGCCGAGCTTAAGAAATAGGGAAAATAGGGAAAAAAAGTTCATCAAAATACGTTTAAATATGTCTAAAAACGCGTTTCTGAGCGTTTCCCTACGATTCCTTGCTTTTAAAAAAAATAGGGAATTCCCTAAAAATCGCAGCCCTACTGATCAGTCTTTTTTATATTTATCGATTGATCACTCAAGGTACTGATCTGCGTTCGGTGGTACTCGCTGGCACGATCATCGCCTCGATCATTGCCGGCACATTGGGCATCCTCAGCTGGCTGGGCACCACTATGGACCCGATCATGATGGTCAACAATAGGGACATTGATCAACTGATCGATCAATTATCGATTGATTTCAGGCTGCTCTGATCATCTCCATCGGCTTCAGCGTGGACATTCCTGCCCATGTCTCGTACCATTTCCATACCTCAGGTCGTTATCTTGGATATTTTAATTTTTTTAGCCCAATGATCCTTTCATTTTTTCGTATTTCCCCCATTTTCAGCCTTCGAACTCCATTCTTCCGCCTCCTCCTCCGCCTTGCCGCCCTCCATTCCGGATCGTCTCCGCGCCACTCTGGCCTCCGTGGGCCTTCCCGCCCTCCAGGCCTCCCTGTCCACCTCTCTCTGCGTGCTCTCCCTGCTCTTCGTCCCCCTGTACATGGCCCGCGTGTTCGTGCTCATCATGTGCTCCACCATCGCCCTGTGCATCCTGCACTCTTTGGTCCTGCTGCCCGCACTGCTTTCGCTGACGGACCGCGTGAGATGCGGAAGGATATGCGGCGGACACCGATCCGAAGAAGACCAATCGGCCAATCGAGGGATCAAACAGTTCCGGAATTAACCACAAAGATAGATCAATGTTTTAAGAACCAATGATTGATCCGTTCCGGAACGATTGAGTGATCAGTGATCACTCACATACAGTATACCTTATCCATATGTAAAATCCCGTGCTTTAAAAATCTCATACATCTTCTTCTGTTGTTGCTCATTCAACCAAATCTTTCGTGGTTTATCACAGAAAATAAATTGGATTAAGAATACTGTAATATTGACGTAAAAAACAAAATAATAATGAAAATTGTGAGCAAAAAAGCGGAGAAATCAGAAAAGTGTCGGTTGAACGCTATGAGAATGGGGACTATTGGCATCCATCACGGTGTGGTTTAAGCGGATTCACGAGGAATCAGGAATCGGGTTGCGCACTTCCAACTGACACTTTGTAGGAAAAAACAGAAAAAATGAATGAATGAATTATTTAATTAATGAATTGAAATGCGCGCCAGGCAATGATGGATGGCATCGACGAAAGAATCAACATTTCCTCTCCGCTTCACTCTTCCGCTACCCTCCTCCGCTCCTCTTCCCCCGCCACCGCGATTGTTGTCACTTCCGGTGGCGCCGTCATTGGCACCGCGTTGTCGATGTTGTCCATCTCGTCCAAAGATGGGTACCGCTCCAACTTTGGCCTGAATTGTCTTTTTGGCACTTCAGAAGGTTCAACACGTTCAAAACAAATTGAGACGGAAATGGTACAATGTCAGGATACTGTAGCCGGTTTAGTTTCATCAACCTATCAGAGCGGATTCTGCATTCCACTACCGTAACCTATCGGTAGGGGACGTTTCAATGTGGCCGTTTCTGTGTGGAGACTATAAAATTGCTTATAACTCAGCTTAAAAGCAACCTAGAAAAACGAATTTGGTATCAAAAGATAGGCCTAAATGTCTGCTAAAAAATTGCAAAAGAGACCCCCGGATTGGCCAAGCGCAAAAAAAAGTTATGGCCAAATTAAGCCATAGAACCGTGAGTTGGGCCAAAGATGTGGCCATAACTTTTTTTGCGCTTGGCCAATCCGGGTTGTCTCTTTGGCAATTTTATAGCAGACATTTAGGCCTATCTTTTGATACCAAACTCGTTTTTCTAGGTTGCTTTTAAGCTGAGTTATAAGCAATTTTATAGTCTCCACACAGAAACGGCCACACTGATGAAACGGCCTGTTTCGTAACCTATGCCCCCACTTCATTGCAGCAACCCTTACCCTGCCGGTGGATCTCCTTCCACTTCCACTACAGTAACCCTCACTTGCCTGTCCGTCACATTCGATTTCTGCGCGGGTGCCCTTCCGTTGCGCGGGTGCTGTGCCGTGTCGTTCTTTTCCTGCCCCTGCACCGAACTCTCTTTGCTGCCCTCCGGAATGGTCGTTGGCCTCTGCGCATTTCCATTTTGCGTTCGTTTTCCGTTTCCTCCAAAATGCTTCCGGAAAGGTTGAGTGACTGTGTCGAACAGGATCAGTACTGCGGGCAGGAACACCAAGCCATGAAGATTGCACAACACCACACAGAGCACCATGGTCTTCACGAACACATCGGCCATGTACAGACGCGCGAGTAGCAGGGAGGACACGCAGAGGGTGGTGGAAAGTGCGGCCTGGAGTGCCGGAAAGGCCACCGAGCTCAAGCAGTTCACCTGCAGGAATGAAGAAAAATGTACAGTCGATGGATAAATCCTAGCTTTGTTAATGATCTGACCAGTTTCATCTGCGGCGTGGCGTCCAACTCGCGTGCCGTTGCCTGATAATAGTGATAGGAGACATGGGCAGGAATGTCCACGCTGAATCCAATGGATATGATCATGGCCGCCTGAAAGCCAGATCAATCAATAATCGATCGATCGATGATCACTGACCATAGTGATAGGGTCCAGATCAATGTTCCACCAGCTCAAAATGCCAAGAATGCCGCAACAGATGGACAGCACACAGCCGGAGGCCATCACCACGGTGAACATGCTGTTCAGGAAGCAGAAGCACACGACGGCCATGCACACCTGGAGGGCAAGGGATCAAAGATCAGAGCGAGAAGAGAGGTAAATGATCAAAGATCAAGAGGAATAGCAAGCCAATAGGGTAAACTACCAAACTGAAAGCATAGAAAAAGGACGAAAGTCAAGAGATAGCGAGATCGAGTCCGAGATCAAAGTTAAAATCAAGAGACAAGAATTGACAAAGATCACAGACCAGGGTGCCGACCACGGATTGCAACGTGTCCCAGGGCATGTTGTCGATCAGGTCCAGGAACACCGCGTCCTCGTGGAAGACCGACGCGTTGAAGTTGTCCGTTCTGATCAAAGTGGTCAGATCGATCGATCGATCGATTGAATGATCTGCTCACTTCGTGTAGTTGTCCACCACCTGGCGCCACTGATTCAGCAGTCGGCCCCGCTCTGTCCACACCGTCAGCTGTTGGCCATGGTAACCGGAGGTGAAGAAGAAGCGTCGGAGACGACCACTGCAAAGGGATCGATTGATGATCGGGAAAGTAATCAATGACAATGATACAGTAATATTCTGTGGAGTAATTTATGATGTGCTGGTATGTATATGGTAAGTGAATCTGATTGGATCATTCTCGTATCTTTTGGAATAAAATAATTTTTACCGTAATCACTGGTATGACTGTGGTCCTTGGTCCATGGATCTAACCCGTGATTGTTTATGAATAGAAACCATACGATCTAATTTGGGCAGCAAATTAGTATGACAAATGACAACTACGGTAATCACTTGCTAATACAATTAATGCCTACGTTTTGTTGTCCAGCTTGATGAATGCGCCCCAGTGGGTGTACTCTGGCCAGCGCACAAATGCGGCCAAATCCTCCTCGTGGAATGGGCCGTTCGGCGTGTCTTTCACTGGCGCCAGTGCCGCCGCCTCCGCCGCTGCCCCTGCCAGTTCTGATCCGTCTTCCTCCCCGCCAGCCTCCAATTCGGCCAATTCCGGTTCCACTTCACCTGCAGATACAGCTTGGAATCGTTGGAGTAGGATTTGGATTAGGTTTGGCATGGTGCCGGATAATGCCGATATAACACGCAGTAAAATTAATCCCGAATAAATTTGGCACCCAGAATCTTCACATGTAGGAAAATTGTGTGATCTGACCTTTTTGACCCTTTATTTCCTAATTTGAATATCTTATTGGCGTATTCCCCCATTTCGATGTTTTGTCCCCTCTGATTTTTTCCCCTTCCCTTTCATTCATTCTTTTCATCACTCGTTCGGTTTGGTAAGAGTCGATCGAGTCGTGTGTTTTTATTGTTTTGTGTGAGCGGAATAAAGGATTATATTCCGACCTTCGATTGGATTTGGAAAAGGGTCAGTAAACCCAGTGTCTACACTTCTTTTTGTACTATTCACATCGTTTTTTGTGTAAAGCTTACTAGAGATATAACTATCATGGCAAGGTGGTAAGAGTTCTCTATGGGTGATAAGAGTTCTTTATATTCTACCTATATACCGTATTTCTTGTATTATACCCCCGGGGGCCTTATTTTTCAAATTTATGGGGCTGTTATTTTGTTGTGCATCAGATGCATACCATATTTCCTGTAATAAGTCCCCTCCCTGCAATTAGACCCCTCTCTGAAGAGGGGTTGAAAAATAAGGGGTATAATATTTTTGGTATAATACAAGAAATACGGTATATAGGTAGAAGACGCTTAACGATATCGTAACGATTCAGATCTTTAATTGTCATGACCTCTCTCCATCAGTTTAATCCCGTAAAATTGCCTTCAAAGCTGGTTTCGAAGGTGGCGAAGTCGCGGACAAAGTACTGGGTGCCCACGGGGCCCCAGGAGCCATTGATCGCCTCCATTTCCGCCACAAATGCGTTCATCCGGGCCAACCGGGCCGGATCGCTGAGGTTGCCAGGGTGGGAGACGAGCACGGTGGCCTGCATGAAGTAGGGGACCTGGTACTGCACACGGAGTTTGTCCAACTAAACGGGGAAAAGTGATCAGATCAGGACGCACTGATCAATGATTATATGAGATGATCAATGATTTGTTCTTAAAACGATCGGAGATTTAAACATTGACCCTGTGGGTTATTAATGTTTCCCAAGAATAGGCAAGGGGAACCAACCTCGATCAGTGGAGAATCCCGTGTGAACAACTTCTGGACGGACAAATTGATTTCCATGCGAGTGATGCCCTGGGGAAGAAATTCATATGGGAAGAATCAGAAATGGTAAAATAGAGTACCCAGATGGACATGGCCAAATAGACAAAGTACAGGCACACGATGAGGAAGGCAACTGCAAAGAAAGGAAATGAACGGGTCCAAAAAATTCGGAAACTGTATACATAAAGCCTCTAAAAAATTCCAAATACCAAGAAGAAAATGCTAAAATGGTACAGAAAAGAATTTGGTCCAAAATCCTTCCAAAGTTTCAATATAAAATAAAAACTTGCCAAATTTGTTGGCCACAAAGTTGACATAGGCTAGCATGGTCTCGCTGATGTAGTGTTTGGTGTGCTCGTGGAATTTGCTCTGCTGTCTCTGGAATTTTTTTTCTTTTCGACCCCTTATTAGACCCAGTTTCCACTAATTTTTTTAGGATTTTATCATTTTTTTGGCTCACAAACCGCCAGCGGAGGTTTCCCGTTCGCTCCCAGTTCCATTGCCCCGGCGTCTCCGCCCTTTCCGGCCGCGTCAATCGCTTTTCGGATGCTTTCTTGCAACTCGCGGCGTTCGCGCAGCTCCCGCGCAATCTCATAACGCCCTACCAGGGACATCAGACCCGCGTAGAAGGTCATCTGAAAAAGAATAATGGAAGAAAAAGACGAAAATATGGATGAACTTGATAGAGAAAAGCCACGAGCATAGAGACCAAGTTACCTGAAACGGAAGTGAGAATTAGTGGCAAAAATGCTGAATGTTTGGACCCGAACTTGCCCAGACAAAGGCCGCCCAACTCGGGCGAGGAGGTGTAGGCACCCGTACCGTCGGCGAACACGTTGGTGAGCATGGAGATCAGGATGGCCGGGCCAACCTCGGACAGAACCTGCAGAATTGGGATAAAGTAACAAGATAAATCATTAATCAGACAATGGTACAGTAAGCCATGATCCCAGATGGAGTACGGTACCTGAGAGATGCGGTAGCCGACATGGCAATTCTTGCGGTTGGGATGGTGTCCGCAGTGTTTGATCACCCTTTGCCACTCGTGGATCATCAGGTAGGAAGAGTCGACGCCGATGGACAGCACCAGGATGGGGATGAGGCACAGGATGGAGGCGAAACGGACACCGCAGGCGAACATCAAGCCCAGGGCGGTGGCGGAGGACATGAAGGGCAGGATGCAGGCGGCAATGGCCAGCGGAATCTGGTGAAGCGGAAGAAATGGAACCGGAAGAGATGAGGAAGGGAGGAGGAAGAGATACGGAAGAGAAGAGGAAGAGACGCGGAAAAGATTCGGAACGAGAGAAGAGAAAGCGGAAAAGATTCGGAAGGAATCCGAAAAGGCGATGAGGGATCCGAAAGAGAAGAAGAGAGATACAAAACAAAGCAGAAAAGATTCGGAAATGATCCGGAAAGGACTAGAAAGAGATGAGGTAGGGATCAGAAAGAGAAGCGGAAGGGAAGCGGAAAAATCCCCGAAAGAATCCGGAAAGAAACGTTAAAAAAAGAGGAAATGGCCAAGGTAAGCTCATCTTTAACTGTCAAGTTCATACCTTGGATAGCCAATGCTGGTGCATGTACAGCACGCGGGTGAGCACGGAGAACAAGGAGCAGCCGAACATGACGAACAAGCCGACGGACATGTAGGGCACCACGGAGAGACCGGCCCGGACCTGGATCGGCAAATTAGTATTAGTCCCGGAACTGAAAAGGAATCCGCGACTGACCATTTCCGCCTCGATGTACGACTTGGACAACACGTACAATTGCAAGCGATCCGAATGGTATTGTCTTAAGCGATTTTGGTTACCAAGATCCGCCGATTGTCAAGATGACCAAACCAACCTTTGGAACCTGTCCACCATGGCCAGCTCATACGCTTTGACCAGTTCGCTAGTCCATCCCGGCTCGTGTTCCGCGTTGAACTGCAACACAACCATCTTCACACCGCGCATGTTGGTCACGTGTCGCGGATGAACGGCCCCAAGTTCCGTGGCCAAATCTGTGGCATTTGCGCCATCCGCGTCCTCGAGCGGTGATTCCTCCGCTTGAGCACTTAGCAAGGCGGCGGTCAAGTTGAACTCGAGTTGTTGGTCGAAATTGCTGGAGGTATCGTTGTAGAAGTCGAGGCCGAAGAAGGTTTGCTGGAGAGAAAAAAAATATGGACAATTTTAAAAGGCAAAGATTGGGGTAGGGGCCGATCTGATCTGGATATCAAAAATCAGATCGAGCTTAACAATAGAGTAGGATCCGAACTAATCAGTCAGAGAGAGCTGGACCCTTGTGAAATGATAGAGATCCGAGGTTCCAGAGAGGTATATTCCACGAATTCAAGCAGTACATCACAGACCTGTAGAGTGATGCTGCGCCCGAAAATGTGTGCCGCTGGGTAGTCCAGATTGATGCGTCCGTTAAGCTTTTGGCCCTGACGTGCTTGCTCATTTTGCACCCGAAGTCCGTTCTGAAATTGTGAAAAGGGCAAGTCATCAAGTTCGAGCAGTTCAACAACAAAAAACATACATAAAAGGCCCGCAAGGGTTCGTTGAATTTGCAAAAACTCCGACAGAATTGGACAAAGCTTCGGCCTGTGCCGTTGTGTGGATTCCGCGGGTCCGGAATCCGAACTTCCTCACTGGCGATGTTCAATATCTGAATGGCATTGATTGGGTTAGACTTGTATTGGTTATAATCAAAATATTATTGTTGGCTTGTTAGATCCTTTTTTTCATTTTCATTTTTGGGGGGAATGTCCATTTTTTGATGTCGAACTTTCCGTATCGAATTCACCCTATGAAACCATAATCCCGACGAGTTTCGGCTTCTTATTAGTTCCCTAGATCCACTCAACAATGGATCCACTGACCCCGATTGTCTCGTTCAGATACTCCTCGCGCAACATGGACCCTCCGTCCTTGGCCAGCACAAAAATATAGGCACTGATGCCAGGTCCGTCGCGAGAGAAGAACTCCTGAAGATCAGGAGAAGTGTAAGTAAGAAGGAATATTTGTAATCCGATGGTGAAAGTGAAGCCCCGATGCAAAAGATCACGAACCACACGGATTACTGTATCGAAGTACGTGGGTATATTACGGTAGATTCCTAAAGGACCATCGGGTAGCATAAGTTGCAATACCTGGTAGCGACTGTACTCCTCGCGCGCCCGTGCGTTGTACGGTGCATAGCCGGTGATATCATTCTGCTGCCTATGGATTCGAATGATCGTGATAATGATGACCACTGAACTGATCAGCCAACTTACGGAGTGATCAGCACAAAGTAAAGGCCCAGCAGACTGGTCAACCCACAGATCAGCATGGCCTGAATCATGGAACCAATCACTCGACATTGCATTTACAGTCTTTCCGAGTGTACTGTACCTGCCAATCGTGATCTGCCACAAAGTATCCCCAGCGGCGGAACATCCGGATGACGAACAGCACAAACCGGGGGCCAGCTGAGCCCGAACCCTGTTCCATCAGCAGATCCACCGATCGCTGTGAACAAAAGTGCCAATTTTGAAAATCAGGGAGAGACATATTGGCATTTTTGATATTTGATATTCCGATTAAAACAGAAATTGGCTCATGATCCTATAGGCAATAAACAACAAAGTTGGTGGTAAATAAGAATCTGGTTACTGTAACTGTTAGGGACCATTCAATTTAGATGACTAGTTTTATTGGATAAAGTTTTTTTACCTTATCTCAATGAAATCGAAAAAATGATAAATATAATAAAGGATGCTCGACCTCGAGTCCATCCAATTGGCCAAAATTTGAAATTTTAGCCAGATCTATATCAACAATTAATTCAGTTTTGACCATAATTTTCAAAAATTGCTTAGAACATTTTTTTTGGATTTTTTTTATTCCTCCATCTATTTTCATACTATATAACTTTCGCAATCAATTTAGATCAAATATTTGTAGTCTGTTGTTCATCTGCAAAATCTGCAAAAATAGACACTGTCCAAATTCGCAATTTCCAAATAGACAAAAATCGGATTTTTCTCGCAAAAATATCCCAAAAGTTGGCTCATCCCCTTCAGATTGTGCCAGTTTCCCACCTGTCCCACGAGGATGGAAGAGCGTCTGCGCTCGGAAAATCCCGAGGAAGAGCCACCGCGCGAGAGCTGTTGGCCGCCGACGCGTTGCCGCGCGAAAGAGCCATTTGCGGAAGCGGAAGAAGGGGTGGCGGAGGCCGAGGAGGGGGAGACGGCGGACATGGGCGACCAATTTGAACAGTTATTTCCTAGGAGCGGTGATCAGTGATGGTCTGATCAGAGGAACAACTTTATCACCAAGTTAATCACGAAAATAACCATAAAAATGGAATAGGCAAAAATTAGCGAAAATAGGCATAAAAAATGGTCATCGGCAATTTGGTTGTCCAATGGATGTGAAGAAAAATGTAAATTTTTTGAATAAATCCGGAATTGTCTTTTCTTGCATTTGAGCGCAAAAGATGTATATTCCCATATTAAATAGTGGTAATCATTCCCGAATTCACAAGAAAATTATGTTAAACCCCAAAAAATTGGACTGCGGAAAATTATTGTCCATTGTGAATGGAGGTGAACACCGAGATGAGGAGATCGGGATCAAGGCCAATGGACAGGGGATGATCACTGATCGGTGATCACTCATCACTTTTAGATAAATGGTTTCTTGCAAAATTTCGGAAAATTCCATTTATAAATATCCGGCGGAGGTTGAAGAAATTGGCCAATCAGGATTGGGTAGAAATATTTAGGAAAAAGCATAATTAGCAAATTTACAGAGGAATATGGAGGGATTTTTGGGGAAAATTCAGGGAAATATCGGCAGGTGGGGGAGTTTACCCTAGCACCGATGGGGAAATTTGTGACGGACCATTGGAAGCCGGATGTAGACCCGCCGAGGGATGGATGGAGCTGGACCATGCTCCTCCCCGATCAATGTCCGTCCGATCAAGCCATGCTCCCTCCCCCCTCCTCCCTCCCTCGATCGATCTGAAAATGCCCTGGGGCCATCTTTGCGCAATTATCCCCATCCCCACCAATACCAGGGGAGCATTCCGATGACGTAAAAGGGCAAAAAAGGTGTGAAATAGTAGCAGTTTTACTAGTGATGAAACGAGATCATTGGAGAATGAGATGAATATGACTGTGAACTCTGTTGGCAGGTGATATATAAGATCCCATGAAAGAGATGGTTAATGCACCCCGGTAGTTCAGATGGTTCAGATGGTAAGAGCATCGGTTGGGGTGAGAGGAAACCGCATCGGCGGAGGTTGTGCGATTCGACAAGTTTTTGAATTTCATTATGCAAGTACATATAAATGTGCATTCGTTTCAATTTTTAGTTCTTCTCCGCGTTGTTTTTTATTACATATGTACACTCATCAAAAAAATATCTCGCTCTGTAAAGGTGCTGTTTACCCCGACCTGAGCAGGGTAAACGTGGAAATGGGCTATCGGAGTAAATAGCCCCATTTTTAAGGTACGGTTTTTCGGGTGAGTTGTTTACCCGGATAAACAACACTGTTTTTTAAGATACGAGCCCGGGGTTCTCAATTTGCCTATCTAACTAAGTAGTTATGTGCCATTATTCAGTATTGTATTAATTAATTACTCTCCTCCTGATCCAGGGTTACTGTAGTTACTGTGATCCTCTCCGTATTTATTAGATTACCTACCAGTTATTTCCCAGTGATATTTTGCCAAAATGATCATCTGCTCCGCTTTGGAAAATCCTTGACTTCAGAAAAATGCTTGGAAATCCAAAAATATTTTAAATTCTTTTGGGGACGAGGGTGGGAGAATGGGCCGGGCCCTCTTATTAGTTGGACTTTGCCGCTGATCAGGCGGGGGATGTTGTTTTTGTCTAGGGCCCACAGTGATCAGCGACGCACGATCATTGGGCGAGGTGATCAGACTGAGATTGTGAGATGATTGATCACGTGTGAAAGGAGGGGATGAGAGGGAGGGGAGGGGAGGGGGCGAGAGCAGTTTTTGGCGGACAAAAAAATGACAAAGTGATGAAGTGATGAGAAAAAAGTGACAGTGACGGCCACAATTCGGCCAATGCCCATGGCCTTTCCTAACCAATAAAGTTTATCCAAAAAACTGTCCAAGAAGGTGGTTTCTGGTTATGGAATCTTTGGTTTTTGGAGGGGAAGGGGCACAAAACCGGAAAATTGTGGGACAGTGATACTAATTCGATTTTCATTTCTGCGCAATTTTTGCAAAAAATATCTACGACTTTCAAAGAATTGTACCATTTCACGGGTATATTTGGATGGAATTACAGCCTAATATTATGCTTTGAAACCATGGGAGAAGAAAGTAAAAATCAAAAAATTTTACAAAACTTAACTAAAAATGTTTTGAGGGTCAAAATTTTCATTTTCCGATTTCCCTGTGTAGAGAAGAATAACGAGGAGAATGCACGCACAACCCCCGCAACTTCCCAGCACAACTTTTGACCCCCTTGAGGCTGTGTCCCATCTATGCCCTGGGGCTGTGTGGGTGGAGGACGGGCGACAGCGACAAATAATTAATTATCGAAAAGCAGCAGAAGAGGGGCCCAAAGGGCCACAGGAAACAGACCAAACAGGTTGCGCAGAGTTGCGCGCAGTTGCGGGCGACAAAGTTGCTACTTGGCCCCCAAACCCGTCCTCCGATGTCTTCCTCCCCTCTTCTCCAGGATGGAATTGATTTGTCCCTCTCATCGTCGAGAACCCACAATCGATTGTGGATGTGTTGTTCTTTGTTGAAAAAACACACAAATTGTTGATGCGAGGGGGGGGGGGG
>LDKF01000703.1:16723-31353 GCA_001026735.1 Rotylenchulus reniformis | reverse complement strand
GGGGGGGGGGGGAAGGAGGAGAGCAAATTCGAATTTCGGGTGGGAAACACCGACCACCGACGGGATGAGATTGATGCCCTTCTTCCTGGGATAAAGGGCACGAATTCATTTGGATTCTGGCCGACATAATTTTTCTGATAGGATTTGTAGCATCATTCAACCCTTTTGGCATTTTTCCCACATTTTTGCCCCTTTCATGACCTTCCCAATACCCCTTCTCTCTCTCTCCCCCTCAATAATTTCCACCCCCTCCTCTTCTTCTCCTCCGTTTTTTTGTTCAATTCCTTCCCTTCCGATCATCTTCCTTCACGGCTCGTTTGCCTGATTCCCGCCTTCCAAATCGCCAATTTCGGCGATTCAGCCGATCATCATCTTCATCGGATGATGACCTCTGAACATAATTGGCGCAGAAGGGAATCGGCAACCAATTCCCCGCCGCCCAAAGGGAAGGAACAGTTTCATGCACAAAAGGTTATGGGAGCAGAAAAAGTCATTCACACTTTGAAATCCCCAAGACTTCTTCTGTACGATGTCAATCGTCTGTTTGGTCATCTTTTGCGCATAACAGCAGAATATGAATAATCTGATTCTATTTATTGGATAAAACCACGAGCAAATTCGGGATTTCATCCCGAATGCTGATATCGAAGCTTCGAATCCCGATCTCGCTCTACCTGGGTTTTGTAGTTCATTTCGGTTCATTAGGCCTATAATAATTTCAGATAAATCAATCAATCAATCAATTTCCTTTGAAATCAATTCCGCCCAGCTTTTTACTACGGTATCTAGCACAATATCTTGCTAATCATACATTTATTTTCTGTCTTATCGGCCAGACTTGTACCGTAAAACCTGTATTAAAACCTCCGGAGTTCTAATGCAGGGGGTTATATTTTTCAACCCCCACCCCCTCCAGAGGGGGGGGGTCTATTACAGGGGGGTTCAATTGCAGGGGGTTATAATACAGGTTTTACGGTATGTCCATGGTGCTCCTACCTATTGTCTTGGTACCACTTGACACCAATACAACCAACTTTGTCTTATTATACATTCACATTGCTACCGTAAACTCTCAAAGGTGCTCCGCGTTTAATTGCGCCGCAATGAGCATACTCCCCTCCCCTTTCCCCTTGCCCCTCACATTTTCTTCCACTTCGGCGCGTTCAAGCAGCACATTTGTGGTGGACGAAAGGTGCCCGAGGCCAAGGGAGTTTGGCACTGTCGGAGGGCAATTTGCACGATTATTTAGGCCATTTGTGGCCCAAAGTGGTGTGGGCCAAATAATTTTGGCCCGTGGTTGGGGAAGGGGGAGGGGGAGGGGGTCCCTGCTTAATTTCCATCCGGTGGACCATTTGGCACCGCCACAGAACGCGCTGGGCCGTGAAACATCGCCGGCCCCTCCCCAACTAATTCGGTGGTTTGAGCAAAGTAAATGTGTGCCCATTTTCCCGCTGAAGAACAACCACACAGTTTGAGGCGAAAGGTGTGTGTGGGGGCTAATACATACCAAGTACTTCCCATGGTAGGGGAATTGGTTGAGAAACACGATTCTGTTTCGAAATATAGGTGAGCTGATTCAAACTTTTCAACTTTTGTATATACCTAAGCAGAAAAACGCAGAACTTTCTAGCTCGCAAGTCCATAGACTTGCAAATTGATGGTTTAGTACATGCCCAGGTTCTATCTATCAAAGAATATTCCCGGACCCGGATTATGGGTCCCTGACTATTCATTCAGCAATAATGCCTTTCCGAGCTCATTCTGGCTCAAATTTCGCCATCTTTGGAGGTCATCCAATGATATGCATTCCTCATCCCAAAATACGGTAAAATGATCATCCAGGATCCCCATCTCCATTCTCCATCTTCATCCTCATCATCTCGCGTCACTTGCAATTGTGCTCAACAAATTCGGGGGAATTATCTCCTCCAAATTAGCGATACTTTTCCGCATTTGAGGAAACTACGACCCTCTCCCTCCTCCTTAAGACCTTAAGGTCCTCGTCTCCCCTTCGCCTTTCAGATAATAATAATTTGATGATGATGAGAGCGAATTTGTTTATTTTTCGTTGAAATGGAGAGTGATAATCCATTCTTCTCACAGCAGCAGACTAAGCCATGGATTACACTTGCCATTCCAATTAAGCATTCGTATCTCTGTCAAGATCCCACTAACTATACAAATATGTCTATATCCTATTACCATATCCTTTCAAAAGGTCATTTTGTCTTGAATAAATTGGTCTCATTTTGAAGTTATATGTACAACTTCTACTGATCTCGAGCCAGGGGATAAAGTCTGGAACTTTCGTCCTTGCTTGGCACTTTCCCGTGCCTTCGGCGGGCAACAAATTTTCCGACACAGCCGGCGGGGTCCAATCAGTCTTGGCCTTCCGTCGTGCTCATTTGCAAATTCATTCACTCCTCCCCTTTCTAAAATTCAATTCGGGGACTCTAAATTCGCCTCCTCCCCCCTCCCCCGTCCTTAATTTATCATCAGCCTCGGCCCTCGGGCACTTGTGAACAACTTTTGGCTATGGCCAAATCTAATTTCTCCTCCGGCAAATTAGGCCGAATTTGTGTGTGCCATCCGGCAAAGCGCCCCCTTAAGCCGACAACGACGGCATAATTTCGGGTCCCATCCCCCCATCCCTCCTCATCATCATCCGCCGGGGCCCCGCCTCCTCCTCATCAGTCGGTTGCCGCCTCGAAATGTGCTAAATTCCCTCATTCATTCATTTTACAGAAGGACGAGTCCCGAAAAGTCCGGGGGATCCACGCTTTTGCCCCTCAAAATACACTTCATTGTCCCCACATATTGTCCCTCCTCATCCATTTTGAAATTGGCCAAATCACATTTTGCCAATTTTGCCACCTTTTCAGACACACAATTGTGCCACAATTTTGTCATCGGCGGCGGATGTCCGACCTTGTGGCCTCCTCCTCCTCCCCCACTTCCCCCTCCTCCTCTTCCTCCGCCCTCCTTCCCCTGCACTTCCTCTCCTCTATGGCCGATCACTTCAACTTCTTCTCCCCCGGTCAGTCTCTCTCACTCTGATCACTGCTGATCAGAGATCAAAGATTAATTTCCTCAGGCGATTTCCTTTCCGCTGCCTTGGGCAACTCTGCCGGACCGAATCAGCCGAATCCGTTTCTGGGCCCAAATGCCGCGGGTCCAAGCCAGCAGATGTTGGCACGGAACAGCACGAAGACGCTGAAATGTCCGAAATGCAATTGGCACTACAAATACCAGGAGACGCTGGAGATCCACATGAAGGAGAAGCACGCGGATGCGGAGGTAGGAGAGGAACCAGCGGAGTTGAAGGAGTACATCCACCAATAAGTGACTGAAAATGAGGGATTTGATGGGATATTACACAATGAATCTCTGTGGATCAATACCGTATGCTTTAAGGTGCTCTGCGTATACTGCTTGGAAAACCAGGTTCACCCGAAGCTGGCACGGGGCGAGAGCTATTCATGCGGGTACAAGCCGTACAGGTCGGTTAAAGGGGTCCGAGTGATCATGATTTTGGCAAATTGCAGGTGTGAGCTGTGCAAGTACTCCACCACCACCAAGGGCAATCTGTCCATTCACATGCAGAGCGACAAGCACCTGCACGCCTTGCAGGAGGTCCCGCAGTCTCTGGCAGGTTAGATAGTTGCGTTAAACTGTTTACAATCACGGGTTTTGATAAGGTAACTATAATCAGTACTTGATGACATACAGTGATATGTTTGATCAGGATTATCTAGAATGAGATCTTAAGCAATTAGATTCCATTCAACATTTTTTCCGATCAGTTCTGTAATCCTTGAACGTGTTGATCAATCAATTATAACCAATAATTTGCTATCATTCATCTTAGGTATCTTATTAGAAGATCATCATGTGGTGTTCATATTTGAATTTAACTAATTTACTGATCGGCACCAATTCCTATCAGCAGTTAGCATTCTAATCAACCTGATCAGTCCTTTTCTATTCGTTTCCAGGCCAATTCGGCTCCTCCAACCCTGGCTCCGATCCGTCCTCCTCCGCCTCTACCGCTTTGGCATTACGCCCTGAACTTGCGGGCACCCTGCAATGCCTGATCTGTCTGAACTTCTCCGCCGATTCTTTTGCCGAGATGCAAATGCACCTGGAACGCGACCGGGGAGCACCACAGGAAGGAGACATTGCAGCCGTGCACGGATTCTTCCAGGTCTGATTCGGGTCTGGGAATGTTTTGGTTTCAGACCAAGAAAATCTTGAAATAAATGGATCCGGTCCAGGCTTAAAGATTCAGAGTTGGGAAAATGTTATTAGAATTTATGATTCCCTTAATAATTTACTGTAATGTAACCCTCTGATCCTCAATTTCAACTGTAGTGCCTGCTCTGTCCGTACAGCACCAATCTGAAGGCGAACTTCCAACTGCACACAAGGACGGACAAGCACCTCCAGCGGGTGCAACTGGTCAGTCTGTTGGTTATTATTAAAATATTTTGACATAAATAGGCCAAAGATACGCTCTATGCCCAAACTCTGAGTTTTTTACCGGGTAATGGTTCGAACCGAATTTCGGCATGAAATTTTCTTTCGCCCGCTTCCTTAATTTTTGATAAAATCGGCACCAAAATACCGGGAACCTACGGATTTCCCAATTTCCAACTTGTGCTTTTCATTGGGTTTGGACCATTTTTCTCTAATTGCGCTTCCTCCACAATTTCGAACCAAAACTGGCGGCGTTTCATCTCCTCTGCTCCCCTCCCCCATCCTTCTTTCTCATCAAACAAACTCTTTCCATGAAAATGAATCCTCCCCCCCCTAATTTGTTCCCCCAAATCGCTTTCCGTCCCTTTAAAGACGACGATTTTCGCGGTTAATGAGCCGAATGGGGGAAATTGGAGTGGGACGGGGCTGGGATTTGGTTTTAAACTTTGAGTTGTTCAAACATTTCCCGGCGCTGGAAGAATCTTATAGTATCAGGGTCATGTGGAATTCAACTCCATGGACACTGAATACTGAATAGCTGAATACCATGAATACCATCAGAGCTCCAATAAGATTGGCATTTTTGTAAGGATCTGTCTGTGATTAACTTTTTCGATTTTGATCATGATTCATTCATCTTCAAATCAATGTTCCCTGTAAGATCAACCATCTGCGCGAGGGCAGTGCCGTACTCGGAGTGCCGGAACAATTCGCGCGTCTGGGCTCCCTGAAGAGTGCGGTGCAAGTGCGTTGTCAGCCCTGTGAGGAAATGTTCTCATGGTATGTTTTTGCTAAAGAGTGATGCCAAAATATCAGAGGGAAGTGATCAGAGTGATCCAATGATGATAGGCTGATCAATTTGGGCAGAAGGGTGAAGGCAAACAGCCAAATGGGCAAATCCTCAATTGGGGATGGATGTGAAAAGTCGTAAAGCGGAAGAATCGGGGGATGGGGGGGGGGGGGGNGACAACAAACACAAATTAATGGGCGCGACCATCCATCCATCCTCCACTCCTCCTCCTCTTCCCTCCGACTCATCACTTCTTCTTCCTCATCCTCCTCCTCGTCACATCCATCCGCCAATTCGGAGAAGAAGACAAAATTTTGGATTTTGCGAAAAATCCAAAGCCGAGCTCAAAATTATATTTGAAGACTAATTTCTTAAAAAATATTTCCTTATAAATTTAATACTTACTATGGGTTTTCTCGAAGTTTCTCTCAAAATTTACACCTAAAATTCGGAATCGGAATTATCACATTTCCCTCTCCTCCAACAGCCCTTCGTCCCTCCGCGACCACTGCCACAACAGCCGCACCCATTTGACGCACATGTCTGCCAAGGAGGACGCGGAGGTGCTGGAATCGTTTCTGCGTCATGCGCTGATCCGATGCGGACGCTGTCCATTCGAGAGCGGTCGATGGACGGAGGCTGTTGGTCAGTAGGGAGGAGAGACTGGGCTGAGATTGGCTTAAATGAATCCAAAATTAAGTTTAAATCCTAAAAATTCCAGAAGATGCACATGATCCTCGTTCGTGGATCTGAACAATATATGAAAGCAATTTTGGGGAATCCAAGAATGACAAAACAAACCAAGTTTTATGATCCGAATGTGTCCCCTGGGAAGAAGAACCAAAACAAAAAAAAACTGAAATCAACCATAAAACCTCGAATCCGAATTTATAAGTATTAAAGACGATGACTGTCATAAGCCATGATTACATCTCTCTTTTGGGTTCCTAATTCCTAATCCATTCACTCTGCGGGACATTCATCGGGGAAATCTCTTTCAGCGTGGTTAGTACGAGTTCTGTATTTTTTCCCCAAAATTCAACTTAACCCGTCAAATTTCCGTTAAGAACATGCCAATTCGCATCATCTTCAGCAGCATTCGCCATCACTTCCAGCAAAAGGTAAAAGCGATGAATGAATGGTGTGAAAATGGGGGAAAGAGGGGAGAAGGATTGGGGGCAAACAGCGCCTAAACCCCGCGGGGGACGAAGCGCGACGACAAAGGTCGCCGCGCGACCAAAATCCGCGCGATAAATATTTGCTCCCACCCCCTCTCTTCCGGCCCTTTGTTTCTTATCCGGCGGCGGTCAAGCTGTGGGCAATGGTGGCCATTTGCACCTTTGGGCCATAAGATTTTGCCACAACAGTCCCTCCCCCTCCAATGGCCAAAATGGGCCATTTGCACCTTTGACCCCATAAGGTGCAAATGCATCCGTCGAAGGAACCTTTTTGTGTGTTTTCCTGGCTCTTTTAAAGAAATCTTTAGGCTGAAAATTGTCGAATCAAAAAAGAAACATCCATCAATATGCGTTTTATCCCATTTTTGGAATTGGTCAAATAGTCCCCTAATTCTGGAATTTTCGAGGAATCTTTTTTCATGTTCTTTCCCGCAGGGGTTTAGCAGATAAAAAAACAAAGCGATGATATTCCCAAGGGCATGTCTGCCGTGGGCATAAGATAGTTGCGAATACATTGATCGAGATCTTCTTATCCTTATTCCCTGATCAACAGCATCCATCCTCTCCCCCTCTCACTTACCGTAGATTTGTGTCGTTGTCGACGCGAAACTAATTGGCGACACAACGGAGGAATTATGGGAAGGAAGAGAGAGAGAGAGGAGAGAGAGAAAAAGGAAGAGGAATGAAGGGTCATAAAGGCGAGAATTGGTCAGAGAGAAGAGAGAGAGAGAGACTCGAGATTGGCGTGAGAGGTTGAAAGTGCAAAAGCGGAGAGATGGAGAGGAGCATTAAGGACCAGATAAGTCGAGAATATCTAGAGAGTTAGAGGGAATTGATAGATTAGAAAAGTTGAGAGTGATGAGAGGAAAAGTGGGCGAGAATACCAAATGACCCGTATTTCGAATGTTTCGATGAATTCCGAATTTTTGCCATTAATGGGGCAGAGAAGTCAAGAGTTGGGGGAGAAAGGGCCTGAGATTGAGACCAGAGATGAACGACTTCCAACAGAGAATGTGATAGAGAAAGGGCCAAAGAAATGAGAGAGTGCACCCAACACCACAGTCATCACTCATCAGTCAATCTTCGGATTCGGTGCAACAAATTTGGCTTTTGGAACCCATCAATTATCCGATTTCGAATTGACCTTTTGTGTCCGTGGTCACCCTTCGGCGGGGGATAATCCAAATCCAATGGATGTCCCCTCCCCCCCCCCTCCCCCTGTTGCTGTGCCTAATTAGGCCATTAGCTGAATTGTTTACCCAAATCCCTCCGAATCCCCCTCTTCCCCCATCCCATTCATATAAATTCATTCATTCATTCATTATGCTCTCCCCTCTCCCCCATAAATGACTCCTCATCCAAAACCCAAAATTATGCAAATCTCGCTCGTCCCAAATTTTTGGAGGTTGATGATGGTGATGGGACGGACAGGCACATCAATCACATTTTTGCGAGGGTGATCGGGTGTGAAGGGTCTCTCCATCCCGGCTGGCATCAGTCTGATCACTCCAATATGATCAATTCCCCTCCTCTGATCACTTGCGACAACCCAAACTTTGGATTACAACACTCCGATCATTTCCTTCTCCTACGCTTCTCTCCTTCACTTAACTGATTCAATTCCTTCGCGCTCTGATCATTCCTATCCTCTTCACAACTTCGCACTCTGATCACCCCCTTCCTCTCCTCATACTCCGATCACTTTATCTGTCTCGATCCCTTCATCCCTTCCCTCCTTCCTTTCCATCTCTCAATCCTCGATCAGCTTCGTCCATTCGTCTTTCCCATTCCCAGCACCGATCATCCTCCCTTCCCCTCCATCCATTCATTCATTCTTTGATTCATTCATTTTGCTCATTCTTCCGCTGTGGCCATTAGCCGGGAAAGAGGAAAAATGTGAGGAAGTATAAGCAAAGGACAACGCTGTCCATTCATTCTCGGCTCCGTGGGAATGGAGTTTTCCGTATTGGCTGAGGGGAAGGAAGGTGAGGGAAGAGGAGGAGGGGGAGCAGGATGAAGATCCCTGGGAAAATTCGAAATTTCAACGAACGAAGGATCAAGACTGTAAAGGTCAGAAAAATGGCCAAGCATACCTGGAATGATCTTTTATGGACGATAAATTTTCGAGACATCGAATCAGAATAATTTAACCCCGACGAGGCCAGTGAGAAAAGATCTATGGAAAGATTCGTATACGAAGTAAGAAATGCCGACCTCAGAATTCTAGGAGTCGGATTCTCGAAAACGACTTCCAGATTGCAGATGTGTGAAATATCCGAATTCCAATCAGTCTTGTCAAAATCATCATGTCCTCCCATTACCATTCCTCGCCATTTTGCATTGACTAATAACCGCGCCCAAATCCTCCTCCATCCCCCCTTCTCCTCCGCCCAGTGTCCTTCCATCCCTTCCGTCCATCCATTCATTCTTCCTCCTCTTCTCTTCCTCATCATCCCCCTCCTCTTCCTCCCATTCTTCCCCTCTCCATGGGTGCGAAACAGTGAAATAATCTGATTAGCGATGAAGAGATTGAAGAGATGAATTGTGAATTGGCGACACACTCACTCACTTCTCTCCATTCTCCCAGTTTCCCCTCAGTTTTGATTCCATTCGACCCCTTGACACTCGCCACCCATCAAGGACGACAGACCCCAACAATGCAAATTCGGCGATAGTTTTTGTGGGAAAGCATCCATCTAGAACTTGGGTGGAGGATTACGGTAAATTTAAGAAGCAAAAAAGTGTTAAAAGTAAATGATCTGAAGAATCTGTTCCTTAAACCAATTAATCAAATTCTGATTTGTCTGATCAATCATTCCGATCGCCAGCATTGCTATGATTAAATCACTCCATAAAAGTTGGCAAACAATTTCCTACAAAAAATGCGCCGATTTTTGCCGATTAGGGGTGTTGAAATTAGGCGGCAAATTGCTTTTGCTAAGGGAAATATTTTGTAAATATCGCCGATCGGTGGGGGATGATTGATCCCCACCCCCTTCCTCCTCATTCCCTCCCCCTCATTCGATTCATTTCATTCATTCCCAGCAGGTCCGAGGAATGCAAAAAGCCTGGGAAAGCCCCAAAAGGACCAGGGATTTTACGGGAGGAGGAGGAAGCGGAAAAGCATAAAAGGAAGAAAGTTGAGGGAAGAGGAGGAAGAAGAAGAGGAAGAAAATGAGAAAGAGGAAGGTGAAGAAGAGGAGGAGGAAAAGGAGCTGGAAGGGGAAAAGAGATGAGAAAAGAGGAAAGGGAAGATAGAGAAAGCGCATATAACTTTGCGCAACTTTGGGTTTAGGTTTAGAAACAATAGTATTTTTTGTCTGTCCTATATGTACATATAGCATGCGCAACTCCGGTATGAAGATGACCAATTGGGGACATTCTCTCTCTCTCCTCCGCTCTCTCTCTCTCTCTCTCTCTCTCTCTGTTCTATCTTCCATCCCTCTCCTTCCCAATTACCGTATCCCCTCTCCTGCTCCTCATCATCCCCGCAAAACCCTCCTTCCCTCCTTCCTCCTCCCTCCCCATTATTTTGTTCTTCATCATCATTCCCTATTCATCATCCTCATCATCCTCATCACGCACCGCCACGTCAACAAATAACAAATCATCCGATTCCTACGCCGAATCCCTCCCCTTCTCTCTCTCTCTTCATAATGGACGAAGAGAGAGAGAGAGAGATCATTATAAAAAGAGAGAGTGATTTGTCAGGACAGACATAACAAGAATTGCTTTCCATCAGATTCCATACAAACATCCAATTGTTAATCCGACCAGTGGGATTTAGTTTTCCGAGCGTTTTGGTCACAGTTTTGGATTTGGAGTTCGTTTCGGGTTGCTTAGTTTTAATCCAAAAATTGCCCAATGTTCCATTTTATCATTTGTAAGTTCAAAAGTGCCATGGTCCTCAGCTCCGGCACTCAAAAAATGGCCTCCTCATTAGAATTTTTATTCGTTAATGCCCTGTCCAATTTGGAAAATTCAAATTTACACAAAATTTATTGCCCCATCGACGACCCCCACAGTGATCGCCGTCGTTGTCGCCCCAAATTAATTGTTTTTTTGCTCTTCGCCGGGGGGAGATGGATGAGCTTTCGCTGATCCCTCATCCCAGAAGAAAGATGTCACTTCATCCTTTCTCTTCTTCATCTTCCTCCTCCTCTCTTTTTCTCTTCTTCCTCTTCCTCTCATGTGACTATTCTACTTTGCATTCCCCGAATATACAATTAGCCAAATGGTGATGACTATGATGAAGTGAAGATGATGATTGTGGTGGTAATGATCCGTTCGTTGGATTGCGATCAGATGCTTATCGCTCTCTCTCTCTCTCCTCCGATTACTTTTCTCTCTCTCTCTCCGGTTGTGTCCACATTCATTTCCATCGATTTATGGGCCCGACTTCCCATCACATCACAACTCCGGATCAGATTTCGCCCCGCCGGAGGGCATCATCCGCCATCCCTGTCCATGGCCACAGATTGTCCCAATTAGACCCCCATCCCATAGCCCCTGGGCCATATCTGAAACCCAGCAAAACGACCATGATCAGATTGGCCAATTTCCAACTGCCTATTAGCCGATTGTCTTGATCAGCATTCCTTGGTTCTGATCTTCTGATCCTTACTAGCTCATTCCATGATCCAAGTTATCTCGGCTTCATTTCTCTTTCTTTTTCACCCTCTTCTTTCACATCTTCTTCTTCCTCCTTCTCCTCCTACTCTTCTTCCTCCTTTTCTTCCTCTCATTTCCATTTTTTTTCTTCCTCCGCCACCACCATCAGCAGAACAGTCCCCCTGGGACATATCCCACCAAGTGCCGGCCTCTCTCTCCCCTTCCTCTGTGCCGATTAATCTTGGCCCGCGAAATTAGCCCCCCCCCCCCTCTCCCTCTCCCTCTCTCTTTCCCCAAAAAGCGCACTTTTGGTCCCTCCGGGCCAACTTGGGCCCACTGCTCTGGTCCTCGCGTCACTCATTAATCAATCTCCAAAAGATGGCCAAAAGCATTTTTGGTGTAAAGGGCCAATTCTCTTCTATATATTCCATAGAATGGCCACTGAAGGGCAAACCCAAATTTAAGATACAGAAAATTGTTGATCATCGGAATTTGCTCGAACTTGGTCTCGACCTCAAGTTCCCCCGGTCCCTGTCAATGCCACTTTCGGCTTCTTCTTCATTGCCTTTGCCCTCTTTGCTTTGTCTCTGCTTGCTTTGCCCGATCTCTCCTCTTCCCCACCTGCTCCTTCCCTCTCTTCTCCATCCTTCGTCCCATTCCTCCGCTCTAATCCCGTCCATCTGTTGGCCCAATTGGCGGCCCTTTGGCGGACCAATAAAAAGTTTTTTTTGCGTTTGCGGTCGCGATTATTGGCCTCAATCCCAATTGGTCGATTTGATCCTTATTCCTGATCCACCCAATTGTTTGCCAATCCCGTTGTTTGGCCCATTTTGTAAATTTAGTTTTTTGGTTTTTCGTTTTTGGCCACAATTCAGCTCAGATTAGACATTTCTGCTGTTTTTGGTCTTGCCATTTTACTCTATTTTAGCGTGTTTTACTTATCCTAGATATTTATATCCGTGGATTTTGATCAATTTTCCCTTCTAAAATTTTATTGTCATCCTTTGCCCCATTTTGCAGATCAAACAACGGACACAACAACAAAGTCCGAGAACTGCGAAGAAGGCTGGGCGGAGCTGGACACGTACCTGGAGGCCAAGGGGTGTTTGGCCCAAATGGGAGTGCCGGAGGGATCCGCCGAAGCGAAAGGTCAGCGGACACGAAAGTACGAATTGACCGAAAGGTCGAATTTCTTCGGAAGCGTAATAACTTCGATATAAGAGAGTTAAAGGATCCAGATTCTGTACAGATGATCGGGCCTTGATCATCTCGGTTGATCAATTCCATCCCCTTCCCTCCCATCCATCCTCATCTTTCATCTTCATCCCATTCGATCTCTCTCTCTCTCGCACTCTCTCTCTCTCTTTCTCTTTTCGTAGCGATCGCTGCAAATTAAACTGTGCGGCCAAGTGGATTGATGAAGATGGAGAAGTTGGTGGGAGATAGGATGAAATTTGAGAAGTAATGAACAAGAAGAAGAAGATGAAGATGGAGGGGGAAGAGGAGGAAGAACAAAGTATGGAGGCGGCAATGATGAAGGAAGTGGAGGAATTGTCCCCGGTAGAGGAATAGTGAATTGCATAGGAAGCAAAGGGTGTTTAATTGCCATTAGTCGGAAGAGGAAGAACAAGAGGAAGAGGAAGGAGGAGGACATTGCGCAAGGATGAAGAGGAGGAGGAACACTGCTGGAAGGGGAGGGAAGGGAAGGTGCCAATTCACTCTCCCCGGCCATTCATCGCCTCCGACCCCGTTGTTCTTCCTGTCCCCGTCCCCGCTTTCGTCTCCCATCCCCGAATCTGTATCCCCGTTTCGACCCCCTTCCCCTTTCTATGTACAGGGTCGAAGGTTCCGAACAGAAGAAAGGGAGAAATAGGGGGCCAATTCACTCATCCTCCCTCCATTCATTCATCATTGCCCTCCCCTCCTCCTCTTCATCCCTCTTCCTTCTGTTTGCTCTTCTTTTGCCTTCCGCGCGTGTTCCTTCTCCCCCTCCATCAAATGTGTTTGCCGCCTCCTTCCTTCCGTCCTTTCTTCCTCCTCCTCCTCTTCCACTTCACACCTCTTCTTTTCTCCCCTCCCCCCTCCCAATCATCCTCTTCATCAACAACCTCCTTCTCCCCCTTCTCTTCCATTCCTCCGGCGTCCTCTCCCTCCTCTTCCAATTCTTCCGCCGATTGTTTCCGCCAAAAGTGAATGGATGGGACTGACTGACAAACAACACACAGCTGCGGCCCCGGGGACAGAAACAGAACTAATAAGTTCTAATAAGTTCTGAAAATCCCAAAGTTTGGATGGTTTTTCCTATTTCAATTGAGGCAAATTTGGTCGAACTTCAAATCCTTTTCGGGCAAATTGAACTTGCTTAGATGGCATTCCTCCGCAGGAATACATTCGAGATCGAGGATAAACCCATCAGAAATTCCCTTACCTCTACTTCCGTTGAACCCATTTGAATTTATCTGTTCCAACTATCCTGGATCCGATTAAAATACCATTTCAAATATTTATACAGTAGGATCAATTTTGTACCTATACTAAATTAATTAATCATTAAATGATTTATTAATAAATGCTATGAGCAATTAGCTTAATGATCATCGGGCCGAATTCGACTTAATAGGAGCAATCTCTTTGTCTGATGTCATTGACCATCCCATTGAATCAGTCCTCTACCCAATTTATCTGATCAGATTACATATTCCGATCGGATCAATCAGTTTTCCCCTTCAGAATCCTGCCAATCCTCCAAATGTCCCCTGTGTTCCGCTGAGTTGTCCCAGCCATTTTCCGAGCAGGAATTGGAGAAGCACATTGAGGAGGTTGGTTGGAGCAACATTAAGCCATGAACGGGAAGATGATCTTTGATCCCCTACTGAAGGAGCACAAAATCCCGGCCGGAATTGCCCAAAGATTGTTGGGGAAAGTGGAGGAAGCCGAGCCAGATGGAGGCCAAGCAGTAGCTGGAGAACAACCGGAACAGCAAGGAAACAGGTACTTTTGCGAGTTGAGAGTTGAGTTATCATCCACTTTGGTGTTAGAGGACCAAAAGCCGGGTTTCCAAACGGATTTGAGGGTTCCAAAGCATTTTAGGACCATTCTGGGGTTGTAAAGCTGTCAGGATCAGAGTTGGTGATTGGATCCCATGAATTGGATTCTGGAATTCTGGAATTCGTGCCAGATTCTGGGATCACTGACGGGGTTCAGAATTCCGAAATTGATCTGATGTGAGATTCCTTTCATTTCTTTCTGATTTGTTCGGGCGATCGGCTTCTTCCCTGATCCCAATCAGAAACCAAAAATCGCCTTTGGTGTTCCTAATTTGGGATTTCTTCTGGATTTTTGGCTGTTGCAGCTGTCTTTTTCTCTGTTTCTCTGCCCCAACCACTCTCTCGTCGTGTTCCCAAGGACACCTTCCCCTCCAATTCCCCGATTCCTCCGTAAACCCCATTCATTTTCTCCCATCATCCATCCATCGTACATCCATCGCATCGGAGCTCATTTGCATTCTGTCCCTCCCAAATTTGGACCGGGCCACAAAAATTAATTTGCGCAAATTCCACCCCTCCAGCCCCCCT
>LDKF01000703.1:1244-12065 GCA_001026735.1 Rotylenchulus reniformis | reverse complement strand
AAATTATCAAAAATTGCTATTCCCGCCGGTCCCCGACAACACAATTTGGGCGCCGATTTAATAATTTTTCCTCCCCGCGGCGCCAAATTGCCCCAAATTGCCTCTTCACCAATGCAATTGGCCACAATTGGCCCAAATTGGTGGTGGTGATGGATGGTCAGCTTGGCCTGAATCTTAGTCCTTTCCAAACATATTCAGAATCCCTAAGTTTCTTGCCAAATCCTGAATTTTGTCTATCCTTTCGAGGATCTTTAGCTTTTTACTGCTTAATGCCAAAGGTGTATCAAGTCCCTTAAAATTAGGTGATCCGCCTTTTGCCGAGCTTCCTGATCCCGAATTCCAAATCCCGAGTTCATTCCCGGGTCACGATCACTCCGATCATTTCCCAACTTGGTTCGGACATTGACTTATCCTGGTTTCCCGATTTTTCAGCAGACAATGGGCAAATTCGGCACTTTTGCGCCTGCGACGGCACCGCAACCCAACCCGTCGCTGATGATGAGCATGCTGAACAATGGCCAACCCAACAGTTTCCCGTCCTCCGCTTCTTCCGCCTTCTCCGAACTGTTCAAGCCGTTGCTGGCGAACAACCACAGCAATGGGGACGCAGCAGTGGTGCAGCAACAGCAGCAACAGTTGCTGGCGACTCAGCTGATGGCACAGATGTTCGCTGCGTCCCTGCAACAAACGCAGATGCAGGACCCGGGGACGATGATGGCACAGATGGCCGCGCAGATGGCAGCCGCCGTTTCTGCCACCGGTAGTCTCAGTAAGGCCACCGCCTGTCCAAGTTCCTTTTAGGATCATCTTTGGTGATATTTTGTTTCTTTTCCAGGTTCCTTCATGGACATGTTCGGTGCTGCGCAATGTACAGCTCCGAAATCTGAACCAACTCCTGTCCATCATGAAACCAGGGATGAGTCAAACCCGAGCCCGAACTTCCTCAACAACCTAATGAGGGCGTCCGCTCCGCCCAACGGCGCGGAAGCGGACGAAGGACCGCGGGCGAAGCGATCGCGCGCGGACAGCACGCCGGCCGCACAACGACCGCAAAGGCCATGGATAAATGGAGTTGGAAACGGAGAGAACAGGACGAGCAGGGAGGGATCTGTCGGTGAGTATCTGTTTCTTCTGAAGTCAGATTCGGACCAATTTTGACCTTTTTCTGGTCGATTCGGATCAGTTCGAATTCGAACTTTTCCAATCATTTGCTTCCCTTTCAGCCGACTCCTGCACCCCTTCCGCTATTACAAATTCTTCCGCTTCTGGCTTGGATTTGGCCTCCGTTCTGCAAGCCCTAGCTTCCGGACATTCCGTGCCCACTTCCGGCTCCTTTGGCTTCTCCCCGCCTCCGGATCCGGGCCTTTTGATGGCCGCCGCCATGGCCGGACAAATTGCGCCGCAACCCCCACAGCCTCCTCCGGCTACCGCCAACAGCAACGCTCCTTCCCCATCTCCTCAGAAGCGGGCTCGCACCCGGATTGCGGACGAGCAAGTGAAGATCCTCAGACAGGTACGGTAGATAGTTAAAGGCTCTTGCATTCTTCCGCCTCTACTGTACTCTCTTCATACTGTATTATTCTTGGCTTTCCAACCTCTTTACTATCCTTTATTGTTCTACCATCATCCTTCTATACCATATCCTCTCCTAAATTGACTCTTTACAGTATCTGTCCTTCCTTATTTCGCACTTCCTGCCTGTCCTTTCTATCTTACCTTTCACCTCATTCTTTAATTCTTTTGGGATTCCTCTTTCTCCTCTCTGATCTTGCTTCTACAGTATCTCCCCTCGTTCCCACTTTCCTCCCACAGTATCCTTCCTCCCCAATTACAGTACTTCGACATCAACAATTCGCCCAGCGAAGATCAAATAAAGGAGATGGCACAGAAAGCGCAGTTGCCGGAGAAGGTGATCAAGCACTGGTTCCGGAACACGCTGTTCAAGGAGCGCCAGCGGGACAAGGACTCGCCCTACAACTTCGCCATCCCGCCCCAGATGGGCATCGATCTGGCCACGTACCACCGGACAGGCGAAGCGCGAATCATTCCGGTCGGATCCGGAGGGGGAGGGGTGAAGGAGGAGATAGTGCAGGATCAGCAGGAGAGCGGAGAGAGAAGCGGAGAAATCGAGAAGGATGAGGAGAAGAAAGAGGAGGAAGAGAAGCAGAGAGAACACAATAACAGGACACCCGAAGAGACGGAAGAGAAGCAGACGGACGAAAGAGAGGAGGAAGAGGAAGCGGAAGATCCGAATCCGCCGGAAAGCAAGGACGACTTTCTGGCCGCCATCGGAAAACAGCAGGCAAACGCATTGCCGCCAGTGTCATTCCCATTCTTTGGTTCGGGCGCGGGTGCAAACCCAGCGGAGTCATTCGCGTCAATGTTTTCCGGTAAGCGCGAAAATACCTTCAACTTTCGGATAGGATCACTCACTCCGGACTTCCCGGAACCGGGTTCCAAAAGTTGATCAGGACTGACGGACTTGGCACGGAATTCCGGACTCTTTTGCTGTGTTTACGGGCTTAATCTCCTCCATTTTCAGCCCTTCCATTCCAATCACTTGCCCACCTGGCGGCTAATGCCACCAATGGACCTCCGGCAGCTCTGAACCCGTTCAACCCCTTCGGGCTGAGCACCCATCCTCTGCTCCCCAACCAGCCGCTTCCTTCCACCGTCTCCTCTGCGTCCGCTTCAGTTCCTTGTTCATCTACCGTCTCTTCCGGAGTGGGCTTGGCAAGCGCGACGATGAGCGGCAGTAGTGGAAGCGGTGGAGGTAGCGGAAGACGCGCCAACCGGACCCGCTTTACGGACTTCCAGCTGCGCACCCTGCAACAGTTCTTTGACAAGCAAGCCTATCCAAAGGATGACGATCTGGAGATGCTCAGCAAGAAGATGGGTAAGTTCAGTTCGGATGGATGATCCTAGATTGACTTTTTATCCTTACAACAGGACTTTCGCCGCGGGTCATCGTCGTGTGGTTCCAGAATGCGCGGCAAAAAGCGCGCAAAGTGTTCGAGCAACAGCCGCAACTGCTCGCGCAAGCTCACCAACAACATTTGGCCGCCACTGCAACAGCAACGAGTTCGAGTAGCGCGGAAGGCAACGACACTTCCGGAAGCATCCGCCCAAATTTCCAATGCGCACGATGCCAGCAAGTGTTCGGCCGGTACCTGGAGATGATCCAGCACCAGCAAAGGGTGTGCTTTGCGGCGGAGCGAACGGCGACGGACAGCAACGGATGGCTGGAACAGCAGGAGAACAACCCGGGCGGAGGTGGAGAGCGAGGATCCCGGAGGGGAAGCGAGACAAGTGCAACAATGCTGGAACAGAGCACCCAGGAACTGCTGAGGGCACTGGTGGCACAGCAGCAGAACAATGCAAGCATGGCCATGACGGAGCAGGAACAGTCGCAGGTGAACATGGGGGCCGGTGGCGTTTAACTTGATAGTTGTTCGGGTGCGGGATTCTGATCCTTTTCGAACCTGACCAATAGCCTGATCCAATCTGGGTATTCCTATTCTTACTACCTATAAACTTCTTCCATCTTCAGCAGGTAAAATCCGAGCCCGGCCCCTCCTCCGCCACCTCCCACAAGCGTTGTCCCCACTGTGGCCATCCGTTCCATTGTCGCGACAGCCTCTTGGACCACTTGGCCCAACGACATCCGGAACATCCGATGCCGGATGTTGATGCGTTACCAGAAGTTTCATCTTCCACGGAGCCACTGGACCTGAGTATTTCCACCGCGTCCAGTCAAAACAACAATGTCGAGTGCGTTTTTCGGACTTTACGGCTTTTTCTCCCAACTTTTTTTTGCATTTTCTGACCATTTTCAGTCAAAAGGAGGAGTGGTTGGGCCGCTCTTGCGTCGCATCTTTGTCGCCGGCGGCCTTCTCGCTGTCTGAGGAGGGCACCAACGACCCTTCCGGCGACGGCGCTCCGCACTCGCAGGCCTGCTCGCCCTTTGCACCGGTCTCCGGTGCCCTTCTGCCGCTGTTCCAACCACTTGCCCAACGCCCGCAGAACCAGTTGTCGCCGGGCGGTACTCAGACGAGCGGCGGAGGCAGTTCCAAACGCTTCCGGACCCACTTGACGCCGATGCAAGTGTTTGTAAGTTTCAGTCGCTGATGCTCTTAGGGTTTCCTCAGTCGCCGAATCCCCTACTCGCAGATCATGAAGTCGCTGTTCAACGACTACAAGACCCCGTCCATGCAGGAATGCGACCTGCTGGGCCAACGCATCGGACTGCACAAGCGCGTCGTGCAAGTGTGGTTCCAGAACGCACGGGCCAAGGAGCGTAAATGTACCGGAGGCGGTGGTGGAAGTGCCGGGAGCGGTGCCGGTACGTGTTACGCCTTGACCCCGATGGACAATTGCAAATAAATAAATAATTTATTTGGTCGGAAAATGGGGGAATAATATTGGGCGCAAAATAATATGAGTTCAGGGAGTGGAGCAGGATGGGAGTAAATATGGGAAAGTTGGAAAGTGATTTGGGGATGTGACTGGGGAAAGGAATGAACAAAGGAGGGGAGGGGTCTACAGTATGACTAATCGATAGAGGGAGGAATGGAATGGTCAGATACGTGTGATCACCGAATCGGGTCCCACCCGAACAGTACGGTAGCTAACAAGAAAACAGTGGTTACTGTAATGAATATCTCAGAATCCTCGGACGACTCGGCGGCTATCCCGCACTGCGGACCCCCCAACGCACAACAGTGCCGCCTGTGCGACGACGTCGAGTTCGGTGCTCGACTGAGCATGCAGGAGCACATCTTCAGCGTCCAGCACATTGCGAGAGTGCGCGAGCGAGGCTCACAAATGCGCGGAGTCGGAGGAAACGCAGGCGGAGAGGAACCCGCCGAAAAGAGGGGAAAGCGCGACTCAGTCGGTGAAGCGGACACGGACGCGGATGGACAAACGGCGACCGACCCGGCCACGGACTTGGCCGCAATGGCACAGCAGTTCCCGTATGGCCTAATGTACGCGGCAGCTGCCAGTGGCATCCCGACAGGTATCATTTTTATCATTTAAGTTCTCTTTGATCAGTAATCTGATCTGATCAATCCAAACTTTGAACTTTCCCGCTTTTACCTCATTGCCCCTTCTATAGGCGCCCTTCCTCCTCTCCTCTATGATCCGTCGTTGTTCGGCACACCAGTGCCCGCGCTCAAAATCCCTAAGGGCGTGATGCAGCAGATCCTGGCGGACATGGCGCGTCGGCGCGAACACACGCGGTTCACGCAGGACGGGCTGGAGCTGGCAGATCTGGCAGAAAAGGTGAACGCGGAAGAGTTCCGGAACGCGGACACCGTGGACTTGGAGGTTGGTATCTGAATCCAATCCTGATCCGGATCATTTCTTCCTGATCTCACCTTTTCATCTAGGTCGGTTGGGGGTGTCCCCAGTGCGGCAACGTGTTCCAGCAGCCGGAGCAGTTGCAGAACCACCAGAAGTTGATCTGTTCCGGCGGCGCGGATGGCGGCACCTACAGCGGCGGCGTGTTCCGGCTCATCCAAACACACTACCGCTGCACCCAATGCGCGGATCGCTTTGGAACACAGGTGGGTGCCCTTTGGTTGAAGGCATAGGTACATTTTAGAAAAAAGCAAAAAATAATTTAAATTTTAACATTTTCTGTTTTTTTCATCTAGGGTTTTACGGATTGTAGGCCTTTTGAGCATAGGGATTCTGTTTTTAGTATCTTTTGGGGTTCAGGACGAATTCCTGGCGCACTGTCAGACTGACGGGCACAAGTTCAAGCAGGATCCGGAGAACAACATCAACAACCACACTGTCTAAGAAGTTGATCTGGCCAACCACTGATTTTGATCTCTGATCTCTGGTGCTCCTTGCTTATACACAACCCTGCCCTCCACTACTTAAACACTCTCTATCCATCTACCGTATTCTCCCTGTTTCTCGCCTACCGTACTCTCAGTGTCACATTTTTACATTTTTGAGCTCTGCGTGAAAAGCTTTAATGTGAATTGTTCCTTCCCTCCGGCCCATTTTGATCAGCAATACCGTTACAGTACATTTGCTATTGTTCTAAATACCGTTCATTCACTTTTCTCTGAATGTCTCGCCAAATTGTGCAGTATTTTGTTCCTCCCTCTTTTTATTTCTCTTGTTTCATCGAACAAATTCCCTGTGCTGGGATCTGTCGGATGGATCAAAGGTGTCGGATAAATTATACCCCAAAAAACATCCAGATCCTGGATTCCTTATCCATCCTCTTACCCTTTACAGTATTCCAAGTTCGATCCATTCGCCACAGAACATCGNCCCCCCCCCCACCCTCTTCCATGTCCCTCTCACTGTGTGATAAGCTAATTTCGGATCACCGCCACCACCACAAAACATCGATCGATCGATTATTGATTATGTAATTGATTTTTGATCCACTACCTACCGTAGTCCTTAGTCTGCCACCGTGTCCCTCGTTCCCCAGTGAGCTACAGTATGCCTATCCCACTCCCTTCCATCTCATCTTTACCATCATTTTTGGCAATAAATTTTTGACTCATTTTATTCGTTCATTTATTAATTCTGATGATGATAATGTGTTTTTGGTAATCACGGGATTATTAGACATGGGAAGGGAATATAAAACATTTGCATATATTTTGTGTGATTATTAGAGAAAACAAGACAATAAGACAATAGAATATGTGTCCCATGTGGCCATAATAGAGGTACATAGCATATAGATAGATATACAGATGGGCATTTGGCTAAAATAGAGAGACAGAACTTTGGTGGAACAGACACTTTTGGAGACAGTGATGTTGCGGATCCGGAAACCGTATATCCTCCGGAAAGAACCGACCCAAAATGGATTGGATATGGTGAATCTGAATTAGTTCAGTCTTCAGTATAAGGAGTGGGCGGAACACCACCATTGCCTCCACTACTTTTCAGTCATCCTGGCCCCGTCCGGGGCTGGCTTTGGTCCGCAAAGCCGAGACCGCCGAAGGAGTTCTGCCGGAACAGGAAGGGCGGCAATTGGGTTGTTGCGGCGGCGGTTGCCCCAGGCAGGGACAACCTGGTGTTGTTGTTGTTTGGCTGCTGAGTTGCGGTGTTCTGTTGCGGTGGTTGATGCTGCTGTTGTTGCTAAAGCAGTTGCTGGACTGAGCTGAGGGCGGACAATGCGGATTGGAGCTGATCCAGGTGGGCGGAACCCGGGGGAGCAGGAACCGCGGAGGTCGCCGCGACAAGTTGCGGGTGCGGGGGACGGAACGCACTGGGGTGGTGGTAGTCGCCCAGCAAAAGGTTGGGGCTGGAACGACGCAGGTGCGCCGGAAGTTGGGCTGAAAAGTGCAATGATGCGTTTCTAAATGCGTACGCATGTTGTGTTCGGTGCTAGGACGTTAAAAAAATAGTGCCAAATGGGGCGTTAAAAAAGTGCCAAATGCAAAATTTTGGCCTAAAACATTTTTGTTAGACTTGTTAGACAAAAAGTATAAAAGACAAAATTGTTCAGAACTTAATGCTGATTCGAATGGTATTTTTAATTTTTCGAAATTCGGCCAAAAAGTTCGAAATATCCCCTAAAAACCGTATTTTTCGGTATTTCGGAAAAATTTCGAACTTTTAGCCGAATTTCGAAAAACTAAAAATACCAGAAGATGGAGCACAAAATTCTGAACAATTTTGCCTTTTTATACTTTTTGTCTAACAAGTCTAACAAAAAAGTTTTAGGCCAAGGTCTTGCATTTGGCACTTTTTTTAACGCCCTAGCACCGTTGTATTCTGCAAAGATTGCAACCTAACAACGTCCTCGTAACGCACCTTGCAGGGTGGACATCACCATCTGCGGATTCAGCAGCCCTTCCAGGCATGGTCCAAGTGGAGGCCGTTGCAGTGGTTGTTGTTGTCCGTTGGCAACGGCCGCTGACAACAGCTTCGCGGCCGCCATCATGTTCATCTCCATGCGTTGTCGATTCCTTTGCCGCTCCTCCTCCTCTTGTCTCTCTGCTGACATCGCAACTTCTGACGTTGTTGCAGGTGCGTCAGGATGTGGTACTGGCGACCCGACTCGCGGCGTCGCCACTTGCGCAATTGGCGTTACGCCACCGCTCGCGTTGGCACTTGAAGGAGGCGCGGGAGGCGGTACCGGAGGCGGTGGTTGTGGATTCAGCGTCAGCTCGTTGATCGGCGGAATCTGGATCTCTGTGAAAGGCGCGGGCGTCCCATCCGGCAACAAATGTGTCCGCATGTGTCGCGTGATCATGTCCCGACGACTCTTAACATTGAATAAATCAATCAATTATTGATAGATCGGAGTCGTGTTAAGGGCCAGAACCATTTGGCAATATGGTGAAATCTATATTCCCGGATTTTGGTCGAATTTCCGATTCTGGAAGTTCGGGACTCACCGCGGAATAATTGCACTGGGGACATCGGTAGGGCTTCTCGCCCGTGTGCGTACGCTGGTGCGTGCTTAGGTGATCGCTTCGCGAGAACACTTGTCCGCACAGATGGCAAGCGTAGGGACGCAGTCCGGTGTGCAGACGCATGTGCCTGCAACGGAAGGCATCACGTTAGAAGATGATCTATGATCCTTTAGCTGATGCGTCTGGCCATTAGTCTATTGGCCATAACCCCCCATTGATCTTCCATTTTCCCACCTGGTCAACATGTCCGATCGGCCAAAGCTCTTCGGACACAGCGTGCACTTGTGCACTCGACTGTTCTCGTCGTTCATTGACGCCGATCGGTCCCGATGCCGGCTGGCGATGTGCTTTGCAAGCCGATCATGCATGGAGAAGCCCTTAAATTGATGATCAGCATTGGTCAGACAAAGAAGGGGGAAGGTGGGAGAGTTGGAATGCCAAGAATCATGCTAAATTAAAGATCTTGACAAGAATTTTGAGTTGACAAGATCTTGACAAGATTCCTGCCGGATGCCATGGGCTTCTTAAGATTTTCCCTCACCTGTCCACAGTGCTCGCACACATGAGTCGCCTCATTGAGCGGTACCATCAGCTGTGGTGCTGCTGGGTGTTGCCGCTGGTGTTGGTGACTCGCGCGTCGTTGTTCGGACGCGGTCGCCGCCTTTCCGCTCGCCGCCACCGCCGCCGCAGTCGCTGCTGACACATCCGACTCGGAGCGACTGCGCCTCCACAGTGTCGCCGGCCGCATTGGGCCGCCGCCTGCACTCGCGCTCGCCTGTTCCGTGCTCGCTCCTCCTCCGCTTGGCCATAATTGCTCCAGCGAGTTTTGCGGCATAACCGAAGGGACCTGCGAGTGAAGGACAAAAGTTGGAGCAGTTCATTCAGTCTCTGCTGGGTACCTGTAGCAGGTTTGTCTCCTGCTGGGGTGGCACGAGCGAGTGCCGGAAGGCCTCAAGCGCCGCGGTCTGCTGCCGGATCCATTCTTCCACCTGGCGGCGCCGCTCCTTGTCCAACTGAAACTGAGTGGATCGATCAGAACAGGGAATGTGGGATTTAGTCTTCTGATCACTCTCGATCGATCATTGATCGTAATTTATCGCCCTGATCCTTTATCGATCAATTGGTGATCTTTGGTCCTTAACACTCACATCGCCCGGCTGGAACAGTTCCGCAAGTGTGGGCGACGGTGGGGGCTCCTCTATGGTCGGCTGTCTGCTGACCTGCGTGCTTGCGCTCGCCATGCTCTCCTGCGTTGTCGCTGCTTTGTGTTGTGGCGACCTCTCGCCGCCCTCCTCCTCCTCTTCCGCTCGCCTGCTCTTGTGCAACAGTCGCCGCTTCTGACCCGCATGCAGTTGCTCCGAGTTGGTTTTGCTCGCGGTGACCATCAGCGGGTGTCCGGTGTCCATCCGCTCGTCCTCCTCCTCCGCTCCTTCAGTCCTGCGCGGGCACTGCCTGCCCGCGAGCGCTTCGCCTTCCGAGCGACTACGCTCGCGCGCTTCCAGGTCTAGCGAGCGAGGCTGCGGGATCTGCAGGTGACAGCCGCTGGCGTCCGGCGCGCTTGTTCCCGCCGGATTGGACAGCGAACTGCGCGAGCGGATCTGCTCAAAACTGAAAGGGGCGCGAGTATAGCGTTAACTTAAGAACAGAGGCGGAAATCGGATGAGCGAGTAAAGCTTACCTGAAGTGCAGATTTCCGCCGCCAAAGCGGCGCATCGGCGACGGCGACAAATTTGGCGAGCGACTTGAGTAGGGCGTCACCGAGGCAGAAGTGGCGTGCGAGTGCAGGTCTGCCACGCCGTAGTCGGAGAAGGGCGAGAAGGGTGCCGGCGACAACAGCTGGTGCGGCGTCAGGAAACCCGATTTGCCGTTGCCGCCACTCTCCGACTCGCAGTCCAGCAGGTCCCCACTCGCCGTCGCCCCTCCACTCACACTGCCGCCTCCTTGTCTTCTCGCATACGCGTCCCGAAACGCGGTCCAATTGGCTGCGTTGATGCCCAGGGCGGAATAGTGCGAGGCGGAGATGGAGGAACGCGGGGAGGAGCCGAGGTCGGAAGTGGGGTAGCCGGGGGAGACGGGCGGAAGTCTGGCGCCGGGATCCATTCCAGTTTGGCTGGGCGGCACGTAGTTGGGACTCAGCTGAAAATTTTGAATTTTTTACAGAAATTCCGGGATTTTGAACTCGCAAACCAGGTTCAGACGTTGCAACGCGTCCACTGAGAGAGGACAGGGTCTCTTTGCGGAACGGCTGGCGGGCGAGGGAGTGGTGGGCGAGGACGGGGCGGAAGGACCCTGTTCGCAGATCAGTGGGGGAGTCTGGAAGGTGGCGGAAAATCAGAGCAAGTGATCGGATCGATCACGGGACCGTGGCTGATCTGATCGATCGGAGGCGCCAAATGTTTTCATTTCTGCCCCCCCCCCC
>LDKF01000702.1:71531-83772 GCA_001026735.1 Rotylenchulus reniformis | reverse complement strand
AATATTGAAGGTCTAAACAATTTATACAACAATTATTAAATAATTAATTTTTCCCACAAAATTTGCAAAACCCCAAAAATGTTCATGATTAGTTGAAAGATTTTGACCAAAATTTTTCACAATTTTGATCCCTAAGTGTTCGGTTCAAAAATACCTTTCGAATTTCCCACCTGATTTTCTTTGCCGACCATTCCGCCGCTTTCTGCCTCCTCCGCTTGCTCCTCCTTCATCCCTTCCGCGTCCGCAAAGCTGTCTTCCGCTTCCGCGTCGTCTACAAGCGCTGCATCCTGCGCCTCCACAACCATGGCATGCGCTTTCTCGGCGCTCAGCGGCATGACATCTTCCGGCGGCGGATGCGCAACCAGCGAACCCTGAAAAATTTGTTTGCACGTGTGATTATCAATTTTAAGCTAATAATGACTAGCATTAAAGCCCTCAATTTCATAAAAGTTTACGGAAAAAGTATTCTTTTAGCATTGCTACTAAAAAATTAAAGTCAGGCTTAACTGCCTGAAAACAATTGAAAATTTTCCAGGGGCCAAAAGAGAAAGAGAGAGAAAATTAAGGGGAAAAAATTACCGAAAATTTGGAAAAATGACTAAATTTCTTAGGAAGAACCTAAATAGCAATTTTCTACGGCGCGGACCTTATCAGGCCGCAGGGCTGCAGGCTTCCCTTTAAAAAAAACGCAAAAATAAAAAAAAAATAAAAAATTTTAGCCTGAATGAGTTCTCGATTTTTTTTGAAATATTCGTTCAAAATTTCAAATGGAAATTCGTAAAAGCCTAGACTTAGAGAGAATTTAATGAGCGCCAAAAAATGAGTAAAATACCATAAGAATTTGTGATGGACTCATTTTAATGAAAAATTGGCCAAAATTTAGGGAAAAGATAATCCAGAAAAAATTAATATTTAGAAAATGTCTGGAAAATATATATAGAAAATTTTTATTAGAATAATTTCTGGTCCGAAATTTTTGCTCTACGCGCTTGAGATTCTAACAATACATATCACCACCGGATTAACAATGTACTTGCTCGCATGAAAAATTTTATAATCATACGTGTCAATTACCTGAGGTCCTTGCGGGTACAGGTTGCACGTCCGGCAACTCTTGTTGTGTGGCAAGCCTCCAACCTTGGACGTTCCTAGGCCAACAGCGCGGATGTGGTGCAGTTGGCCCCTGTAATTTATTACGAAATTATTGTTAAATTTTCGTGAAATTTTAATAAAAAAAATTTAAGCCTCATAAAAACAGTAGAGAGTGAGGGAGGGGCTAACCTTAACTCCTAACGTTCAAATTCTTATATACTGTAGATTTTTAAGTATTACTTTACATAATCTAGAAGGTGTTGGGTCGTTACAAAAAATATCAATTCTCCAAAAACTTTTTTTCAAGACTTATTATACCAAACATCCAGCGACAAAATTGTGCGGAATTTTATGCTCTATCTTTTGGTTTTCATTTTTTTTTCAAAATTCGTATAAACAGTCGAAATTTTTTCTAAAATGTTGAAAATAGGATATTTCACGAAAATTTCGAATTTTTTGTTCGAATTTCGAAAAATAAAATAAACCAGAAGATAGAGCATAAAAATCCGCACAACTTTGTCGCTGGATGTTTTGGTCTAACAAGTCTTAAAAGCTTTTTGGAGAACCTATTGGGTTTTGATATTTTTATCGACATCTAGAACATACCGTAGACCTTATGAAAAAATAATATATTGTACAATGACATTGTTATATCGATTTTAAATTGATCATTTCCCGCGTTTATATTACGCCTCTTATTAAAGTTACGGTAACAGTAACCCCTTCCCCTCCCTCCCTATTACAGTGCCTAGTTAATGGATACTGTAAAATGAACACAAATACCGTAATATAAAATATTTCTTACCAGCGCAATGGCACATTCTCGGTGTAGTAGATCTCCACCCAGACATTTTTGTTGACCGAGTAGGCGAACGGCGCATTGGGCGAGTTGGTGGCCTGTGGAAGAGTTAAAAACTCAAAAATCCATAGTTAAATTTTTCAGAAAAATTTTTTAATATGGTTCATAAAAGGCTGCAAATCGTAAAGTTTGGTAGAAAATCATGAATAAAAATTATAAAACCAAGCTTTTGAGAAATAATCACATTCAAAGCTGTTTTAAAATAGGTATGCCTGTGGCCACAAAAAATGTTCCAACGCCGCTCATGTTTAAAAAAAGAATCTATAAGTTGAAGCGAATTGTCTGACTTTTTTCTCTGTTCCTTTTATCTATGACATGTTTTCTTCATCTAACTTGTGTATGTTTCATGCATACATTAATAGAAAGATGCGTCAATCCAAAATGGCACCAAACCAAAATGTCACCGCATCCAAAAATTTTTTACTCATAGTTAGACCAAAAACTTTAAAAAGCAAACATATATAGAAAAATATGCCCAGCATTTTGGTTTTTTTTTTTTGGAATTCTCATCCCTCTTTTAAATATTTGATATTTTTCATAATTTTTGAAAAATTCAAAAAATCAAGTTTTTAAGGAAAATTTCGTTCTTTTTATGGGTTATTCAAAAAATCATTCAAACTAAAATATTGGCTAATTTTTATATAAATTAGTTGTTTTAAGTTTTTGATCTTTTAATGAGCGAAAAATAGTTTTTCGAAAGCGATGACTTTGTGACTTAGGCGACATTTTGACTTTAATTTCGTTTCAACTTATAAATCTTTTTTAAATAAATGAAAATTGGAATATTCTTCATGGCCACCAGTATAACCAGATACAATAAAGAGTTTGAAAAGTACCAACTTTTAGGAGGATTAAAAAATGCCAATTTGTCCAATCAAAACTATGATTTTTTTTTTAATTTCTTAACTAGACCCATAATTTCCAAAATGCAGAAAATATGTCATGTTTTATAAATAAAATTTTCCCTGATTTAATATTTTTGACAGAAAAAAATGGATTTCCTAAAATTTCAAAAAGTCATCAAAATATTTTTCTGCATTTTATATTGCCTTGAAAAAGCATACCTAGCCTAGTTTGATTTTTTTAAATTCGGTTTAAATTGGCCAAAATTGCCTTTTTTTATCGTTCTTTTTTTCTAAAACGTTTAAACTAGGTTTTTATTCCATTTTTTTAAATAAATTTTTTAATGGAAATTTTGGTCCAAAAAGGCTAAAAAATTTTAAAGATCGACAATGCTGTAAAGTGTAAACCAGTTGAAAAATATTTTTCGCTCAAATCTCCTAAAAATAATTTCAAAAAAAAAATCAATAATTAATTTATAAACAGAAAAATCCGTGTTCTAATAATAAAAAAATATTTTCCATTTTCTCTCACCTGGAAGAGCAGGAACGGGTTGTTGAAGGGGTCCAGCGGCAGCAGGCGCTCGCGGCACAACGCGTCCACCGGCCCGCCCTCCGGGCACACCACCACCGTCACGTAATGGGTCTTGGAGTTGCAGTAGAAGTCGGAGAAGTACAGCTTCAGCCCGGGCTCCAGCAGCATGCAGGCGGGCAGCGTCTGTGGGAAAAATTTTTATTATGTAATTCAAAAATTTAAAAAATTCTATATTTAACTTTAAAAAATTCTTGCAAATTTTGATGAACAAAATTCGAAAAAGATACTCAAAAATGGTAGAAAATTCGTTATAAAATAAATTTCGACACCGAAGTTGTCAGAAATAAAAATAATTAAAAATTGAGTTAAATAGAAATTGCAATTATGAAATCAAAAAGAAAATCCAATTAAAAAATGTTTTTTTATTCAATTTTTATAATATTTTCCGTTTTTCTTCTTTTAGATAATTTTTAATAATAAAAATTATAAAAATGAAAAAAAACAAATTTGATTATTTAAATTTTTTCATTATTTTATAAGCTTAAAAAACTCACAAATCGCACGTCGCCGAAGGGCGATTGGGAGGGGATTTGGCCACGTGGATCGAGTCGGGCCGAGAAAAACAGACCTTTAAATTTTCAAGTTAAAATAAAAATTCAAAAAACCCTATAAAATGGTAAAAAAATGTGGAACGAATCGTCAAAATCTATTGAAAAATGCTTTAGGAAAGGAGCCAGAAAATGCTTTAGGAAAGGAGCCAAAATTCTAGAATTGGTAGAGGAATCGAACCGGCAATACTCACTCATATAGTACGCCAAGTTTTATACACCAAATTCGTATGCCTATCACAGTGGAATTGAACCGGTGTGGTGCCAAAATGTATAAGTCAAGAATGCAAGCCACTGAACTACATGTTTCCCCCAGTGAACTTTTACAAATTTGGATGCTTGTTAAAGGAAATGAACCGATGGTGTCAAAATGTATATGCCAAGAATGTAACCCACTGAGCTATATGCCCCCTGAGCAAATTTTTTTATCGAAAATCCCTCAAAATTTTCTCACCCGAAATTGCTTTGTTGATGGGCGATGCGGCCTGCCCGTTGCTGTCCTTCTCGTACACATTCATCTCCGCCCGTGTTTCGGTGACCACGTAGTCCCAGTAGATTTTGGGCTTGCACCGGTAGAGATACTGTAGGAAGGGAGAAATGTAGGCTTAGGCAGAGGAATATAGGTATACTGTAGAATCATAGAGTAATAAGAAAGTACGCGTCTATATACAACTCATAAAAACCCATATTATTTAAGACCAAAAATTTGTTAAAAAAATAAAAATCTAGTTCGATTATTAATCAGAAATATAAAAAATTGTCGAATTTTTAATTTTATTTTCACTTGGTTCATAAGTTTGTTCTAGATTTAGCAAAGCAAAAAAAAAATCAAGATTTTTATTCAGTTTTAACTAGGCTTTACATATAAATTCGAAACTTTTACAGCAATTTGCTATGCTTTGGAATTCTTTAATAGCAAAATGGATTTTCATGAGAAGGGTTTCTAAGGTCAGCAAAAAAAAAATCAGGTTTTTTATGATTTTCCATCAGGTTTGGACCCTGAATTTGCCGAAAATTTCCATTTCTATATAATAATCCATTAAGCATTCCTCATAAATATAAAAATTTACAGTAAATGGCTGCATCAGTGAGCCGGTGAAATCGACAGCCTTCTGCATGAGCACACGCATCTCCTCCAGGGAAAATGCTGAAAAAAACGAAAAAATTTCTTAACCAATAAGAAATTTCATATGATATTTCTTTGAAATTTGATACGATATTTCTTTCTCTCTTTTTGGTGATTGATAATTTTGACAATTCCTTAAATCCACTCGAAAAAAAACTCTCCATTTCTTGTGGGAAAAATCGAAGAATTTATGAAATAATCATTCGTATAAAATGAACTGACTTGCTCTCTCTTCGATCTGGCCGGAAGCCACATGCTTATTGTTCGCATCGATCACAGTTAGCTCAATGCGATACCGGAAAAAATAAAACAAAAATATTTTTTGAAATAAGATTTGTAGATTAAATTTTGATGAGGAATTTTGCAAAAAATTCGAAAAATTTATTGACAAAATTTTTTATATAAGGGCAAAACTACGTAAGAAATTGATAAAATTCATTTAAAATGGCTGGAAATTAACAATATTCGGTTTTCTACACGGGTTAAAAAATGAAAAAAAGAACTCAAAAGATAAAAAAAAATTCATTGATATTTTTCGGCTAAAAAATAATTTTTCATTTAAGAAATCGAAAGGCTATTGACAATCTCCAATAAAACTGTCAAAAAAAAATAGAAAAATGAATTGATTTTAGGAAAAAAAACAAGAGTTATGCCGAAATTTCGATCTTGACTTTCGAATTCGAAAATTTTTTTTCCGTCGGCATAACCCCTAGAAAATTTCACAAAAAAACTCACTTTGATCCGGGGAGGGTGTTGAACTCGTGCCTGTGCACGTGGATGGGCAACACTTTGTTCAGGATCAGACCCAGCTCGTTGGCACGAACGCCACGGGAGTTGCCGCCCTCCAGCTCCTCCACATGGACAGCCAGGCGCTGCTTGAACTTGTTGGCGCTGCTCAGGGGCTCATCGCTGTCTGGAAAAAGGGGAAAAATGTTTTTTTTTGGAGAATATCTAAATTCTAATAAGAAAAAAACCCTTTTTTGATTAAATTTATTTATATTTTGCGATTTTAATAAAAAATATATAAATTTTTAAATTTCCACATTTCCGAAGGTGCAAAAATTTAAGTACTAAAAATTTTAGTAATATTTTAGGAGTAGTTTTCGGAAATTTTTTTCAACTCTAGCAAGATTAAAAATTCAAAAGGCCAAAAAATAGGTATAAAATTTGTTCGATTTTTGGTTTGTTTTTTTGACAAAATTTGAATTTTTAGAATAATCGAAAAATATGATCTTTCGGGAAAAATTGTAAAATTTAAAGATTTTAGTTCCAAAAATAAGCCTTATTTCTGCAGAATTTTGTCTTCTGAAATTTTGATATAGCTAGGGAAAAAATCGCAGAATTTTTTTGCCATATTTATCGAATAAAATAACAAACAAATGGAATTATGGGATGAAAAAAGATAAAATAGCCAAATTTGTAAAAAATTCCAAATTTTTTGAAGATTAAAGTTGTCCTAGAATTGCATTTTTAATGTGAAATAACAAAATTTGGAGAAAAAAAAATTTTATTTTTTGTTTGCTATTTTCTCGAAAATAGTCCCATAATTACATTGTTTGTTGTGTCTCCCATCAGAGTGTACATTTTCGTCCCATAAATTGGCCCTTTTTATTTTATTGATCTTCTCTGCGCAGCAAGCATATAAATCCAACTTCCACAGCCCAAAAAGTGAGTGAATTAACCTCCCCCTATCGACCCAATAATTTTATTGACAAGAAATCTGGGGATCGATTGATTTTTCGACAACAATTTAAAAAAAATTTAAATTATTTTAATTTTTTGCCATATTTTTAAGATTATATAGGCCTGAAATCCAATGAAATATTTTCCCATTTCGCAGTTTTTACCCTAAAATACATTTAAAATTTTAATTTTATTTTAAATCATTTTTTAGAAATTTTTGAAACTATTTTTTTAGTCTCAATTTTTTATTAAAAAAAATCTACCAAAAATTTCTACCCTTGAAAGGGAGAATAAAATTTTTAATATTCAAAAAATTTAGAAAATCGTGTTTGTTGGTTTTCTGTAAATTTTTAAAAAGTTTCAAAAAATTTTGAAAAAAAAATTGAAAAGGCCAAACTGTTTCATTTCTCATATATTTTTTAAAAGGTTTTTGCCTAAGGCCTAGTAAAAAATTTTTTGACCCTTTCGAGGAAAAACAACCAGGCAGGGGGTTGTGAAAAAAAATTTCCATTATCCCATTTGTTTCCTCTGCCCAAAGTATTTATGCGAGGCTGGTCTCGGGTCCATCATTCACATTCACTTTGCAGGGGGTCTTCCCCCAAATCGATAGCCACACCCCACCCTCAATGAGTTCTGAGAGGTTGGAGACGAACTCCGAAGCCCCCCAAAAATAGATAAATAGGTGCATAATACATATTCCCATCATCCAAAATCGATTGTGAAATAAATTTTGTCCCGTCAAAAAATATAAAAAATTTCGAAATCGAACTTTCGACAGATGAAAGAATCGGGAAAATAAATAAAGAAATTTAACGTTAAAAAAATGATCAAAAATATTTCCTAATTGTGATGACATACATACAGATACCCATTTTGTGACTAAAAAGGGGAAAAATTTAGAGAGAAAATATAAAAATAATTTCAAATTTTAAATTTTCATGAGTTTGACCATTAAAAGGCTAATAAAAGATCTATAAATTATTATACCTAATAAAAAAATAATTTACCTAAATATTTTTACAAATCTAATCATAATAAATAATAATTTTCAGATTTACATTTCATGAAACCCAAATTTAGTGTAATGATAAAAAAAATTTGATATAAATTAGGCAACAAAGCATAAATAATTTTTTCATCCAACCATTGGTCATATTCAGGAGTATATATTATTTGTAACGATTCGTTCATTTTTTTATTTACTAAGAAAATTTTTAAACTGTAAAGGATTTAGTAAAAAATTAACTTCCAAAATTTTCAACAGAATTTTAAGTTTTAAGTTTTTAGTCATTTTGAAAAATAGACACCAACAAAAATCACATGCCAATGGGATTCCCGCCCTCCGAAATCCGATTCAGGATAAGAAAAAATCGAAAAGAAATAGGGAATACGAAAAATTAAAATTTCTCTTTAGGGCCTAAATTTTCAAAAAAAAAATTCTTGAATCTTGACTATTCCCTTGCATGGCACTAATATACCTAGAGACACCTACTGTTCTAAATTTAAACTTTTTTTAATTCAAAAACAGATTCCCCAATTTCTTGCAAGATTCAGATCACTTTTTTGCCGATCAGCGGATGCAATTGCGACTATACAGATCAACCCTATGTCTAACACTGTGTTTTCTTTCTCTGATCTCATTGTATTTTTTGTTTTACTCATCTGATCAACAGCGATCTTCGGCCAGACTGGAATTGTTCATCAACAAAAGAATCCATATAATTGTGCAAAACAACAACAACAGGAAAAGTAAGGATTTTTTGGGGGAAAACAATGGATGTTTTCACTAACTTGAAAGAAAAATCCTTAAGGAAAATCTTGGAAAAAAAAATAATAAGCAAGAATGGAATCTAGGCCAGTAAAAAAAGCTAACAAGTCGAATAAATGATGAAAAACTTTTTCCCTCCGCATCTTTCCCTCTAGAGCTTCCATAAAAATAATTTTAATTTTTTGAAATATTTTTTTGAAAATTTCCGGGAGTCTAAATAAGCCGTGCTGTGCTCCTTCGGTGCCACGTGCTGAAGTGCCACTACTGCGCCATTTTCATTATTAAAATTATAATTTGAAAAATTTCAAAAATTAATTTTTTTTTCAAATTTTTTCCTTTGGACTCAAGAGGGTAAATAAGAATGAACGACTTTGATATGAAGCCACTTAACTATAATGAGTGTCACCAACTGGGTTCTTTTTGATATTTGCAAATCCTTAGCAAGGGCGGTTCTAGAATTTGGGCTTGGGGAGGTACCCATGTCCAGGGGCTTGGAGGGGGTACGCATGCTGGCAGAAATTTTGAAATGTTCATTTTTAGGGGTGCATTTTTGGGTGAAAAGTCGGTTCTTATGGGTGTATTTTCTATTTTTCTCTAAAATTTGGCAATTTTCTCCAATTTTGCCAATTTCGGGGGGGGGGTACGTACCCCCTCGTACTCCCCCCCTAAAACTGCCAATGATCCTTAGGGTTAATTCTAAACCAATTTTTTTGGATTTTTAGACCCTCGTAATTTGACCATTTTCATCGCTGTTGAGAGGGCGGAGGACTTGCGCACCGAGTACCGGCTGGCCCATCGGACCTTGCTCTGCTATTGTGCCATGAACAACTATCCCTTGGTGATTGTGGACATGTCACAATCGTATCAAGATGAGGATGATGCCGAGAGGCATTGCACACAAAAAGATGTAAACTTTTGTTTTGCTTATGGAAAAAACAAGAAAAAACAAAAATTGAGAAATGGTTTTGGACAGAGTTCAAACCCGTGCCGTAGTTCGTGCACGAACTTCATGAAGTACGTGATTCGTTTTATTGGTTTTGCTAAAACTCACGTACCGTACTTTTCACGTGTTTTTAGTACGCGAATATGTTATACGTATTATCCTTACCTATTGGTACGTGACACTGGTACGTGTTTTGCCAAAATTTTGAACTCTAAGAAAAAAAATTAAAAAATAGGTTAAATTTGAATTAAAACATTGAAATTAACTAATAAGAGAAAATGGTAAATAAAAAGGTATTATTATGAGACGTATGAGAGTGTAAAGGGCCGAAAATTATAAAAATTAATAATTTTTATTAAAAATATATAAAATAACATTAAAAAAAATAAAAATGGTGTAAAAAGATGATAGAAAAAAATAAAAAATTCAAATGGAAAAAATATTAAAAATAACTGAAATTGCTTTTGAAATGAATCAAAATTTAAAAAAAAATAAAGATATAAATTTGCAAAAAAAATGTGTAAAATGAGAAGAAAATGAAAAAATAAATACTAAAGAAATAATGAGGAAAATATAAAAGGAATTAATGAATAAAATAAAAAATAAATAAAGGAAAATGGTGGAAAAATAGTGTATTTAAAAAATTCCGTTTTCTTCGCATTGGCCCCCGCAAGTTAGGGAAATTTCTGCAAAAAATGAGCAAATTTCTTAAGAAAAAGAAATCTAGTTTTTTCAAAAAAATTATTTCTCTAAAAAGGGGTCCAAGGATCTTGGAAAAACTCTAAGAATCGTGTAAAACCTAAATTTTTCTCCCAATTTTCAAGTTCATGTTCCGTCGCCATTGTGTTCTGGTACAATGGCTAGCGGCAAACCCCGCAGTGGAATGGGTGCTGTTCATTGACGCGGATGTGGCTGTGATCAACCCCAACCGATTGGTGGAGGACTACTTGCCCGAGGGTATGGAGCGCTCCATAAATCAGAAAACCTCAAACTTTTTAGGAATCCTTAAAATTCCAACATAATATTTGGGCAATTTTGCCTATTAATGCTGAAGAAGTTTTTGATTTTAATATGAATATATATTTTTTAATTTTCGTGAAAATTTGTGAAAATCAAAAAAAAAGAAGATATCCACTTTTTTCATTGAAATGGTGGCCTAGTAAGGATTAAAAATTATGCAAAATGTATCCAATTTTGTGTGCCTAATAGGGCTGTCCAGGAATGTTTGAGAGATTAAATTTTGAAATTTCGATCTTAATCCTTTTTCTATCGAAATTTTCACACAAAAAAAATTATTATAAAATTAAAAAAGAAAAATCTATATTTATAGGGAAAAATAATAATGTAATTTATTATATTTTGTTCAAGGAAGAAATTCTAATATGTTGAAATAATAAATGTTCGAAATTATTTTCTAAAGATTCCTTAATAGAAAATTTGGCCATCGATTTGGTGTTCTACGAGCGGCTATTCAATGGGGAAATCGCGGCTGGCAGCTACTTGGCCCGGAACACCCAGTTCACGCGCCAATTTTTGCTCTTCTGGGCCAATTATGAAGCAAAATTGCCATGGAGCTGGCATGGCACCGACAACGGGGCCATCCATGTAAGAAAATTTGTATATGTTAGTTTGGATTTTTAAAATTCTTGATGATCAAAACATTAGGATTTTCAGTTTTTATTTTTGAAATTGTAGATATTTCAGGATTAGGTCATCCAAAAAAAGAAAAATTTCCAGCTTGGGTGTACCTTCTGGCCATTTTTTCATTAAATTTCAGGAGTTCAAAAAAAGCAAAATATTTATTTGATACTAGCGACCCCCGCGCCGCTTCGCGGCGCCAAGCGCCCTATTTTCTTTTCTTCCCTTTCATTTTTTTACTCATTCCCTCTTCTTTCTGTCATTCCCCTTTCTCTCTCTCTTCTGCCTCTCTATTTTATTGATTGAAATAATTTATCGAAGGATGAGCAAATCCCAATTTTTGGGTTACGGTATACCGTATCCGGGTTACGGTAGATCAACGGTACAAATCTGATTGCGGATTCGTGATCATCGACCCCGAAAAGGGGGCCTTACAAAATTAACCTTGTTAAAGACCCCTCCTATCCGTTTAGGGTTAAAAACCCAATGCCATATGGCAAAGGACCCAATGCCATCTCTTCTCACTCTCACGCGACTACTCTCTTTTTTACCTACTCTATTGAGGCAATAATTATTTAGGACATTCTTTAAACTCTTAGGTCTGTCTGTGTGTGTCTATTGTCCGGTTTCGAAATCTCCATTCCAACTGGGCAGCGAGGGGCAGAGACGCAGAGCAAACAGGGGGGATAGAGAAAGAGAAAGTGAGAGAGTGCGGGAGAGCTAGTGTTGAGTGAGAGAGTAGTGAGAGAGCGTGGTAAGAGAGTGGGATGAGGGGTATGGTAAGAGAGTATGGTGAGAGAAGGCTGAGAGTGGGGTAGAGAAGGGTGAGAGTGAGGTGAGAGAAAGAGAGAAGGCTTAGAGTGGTGTGAGAGAGAGAAGTTGAGTATGGGGTGAGAGAAAGAGAGAAGGCTGAGAGAAGGGTGAGAGAGAAGGATGAGAGTAGGGTGAGAGAGTATGTTAAGAGAGAAGGTTGATAGAATATGGTAAGAGAGCGTGGTGAGAGTATGGTGAGAGAAAGAAAGAAGGGTGTGAGTGGGCTGAGAGAGAAGGGTGAGGGAATATGGTGAGAGGGCGTGGTGAGTGAGAAGGTGAGAGAGCGTGGTAAGAGAGTGGGGTTAGAGAGTGTGAGAGAATGAGAGAAGACTGAGAG
>LDKF01000702.1:41668-59852 GCA_001026735.1 Rotylenchulus reniformis | reverse complement strand
CCCCCCCCCTTGTACACCTATGGTTTGGGCGCCGCCGATTGGGCGCCGCCGTTTGGGCGCCGCCGATTGGGCGCCGCCGGTTGGGCGCGGGGTACGTTTGGGCGCCGCCGTTTGGGCGCCGCCAGTTGGGCGCCGCCGTTTGGGCGCCATTATACGAGAAGAGAATTTACCTTTTCGTTTTTTGAAAAAAATCAACAATTGTACTTTTTGTTTTTAAATCAATTTTTATAAAAATTTTGAGTTCAAAAAAAGCTATTAAAAAAAGCCCTGTACCTTCATAAATTCCGACGGAAAATGCCACCAAACAAGTAGAAATATTATTAAAAAAATCAAAGGCTCGCAGTCTACCATTATTTATTTATTTTTTTTCAAAATTTCATTTTTAGATTATATGACCCGGCTATCCTTCATAATGCGTGGGGTGCTTAGGCAACCATACGGTTCAATAGGTGCGGGCTGAAAGATTATTTATTTTTAACTAATAATTTTAATGTTGGGCTCGCCGATGGCGAGCCCAACAATAAAATTTCTAGTTAAAAATTAATAATTTTCAGCACTCACCTATTGAACCGTCTAGCTACCAGTACTATGAGCCGGTTAAATACATTTTGCATTTTATCTTTTTGATTTTTCTTTTGATTTCTTTCCATTTTTGGGTCATCGAAATTTTTTCCAAAAAAGGGAGGCCACCAACAGCAGTATTAACTTCAATTTGATGACGGGGTTTTTGAATTCTCTCGTCTTTTGAATTCGTTTTTTTCTCATTTGAATTTATTTTAGATGCTTTTTTTGAAATTAAATTTTTGTGATACTTGTCCTCGTATAATGGCGCCCAACTGGCGGCGCCCAAACGGCGGCGCCCAAACGTACCCCGCGCCCAACCGGCGGCGCCCAATCGGCGGCGCCCAAACGGCGGCGCCCAACCGGCGGCGCCCAAACGACCCCGACCGAAAAATTTCTATTTATAATCTCGAAAAATCCTGAACTTTCAGTTCGGATACTGTCCCTGGGCTCCGACCCGTTGAACACCCTGATTTTGGACCATTTTTCGCAACGATTGGCCTCCCTGGTCCCGGTGGTGTTGCGCGACTCACTGTGCACGGCACTGATCCATGCGGTTTGGCGCTTTCTCCACCAGCTGATCAGCAATGATCAAACGAATGGAGAGGTAGAAATTTTCTTTTTTTGAAGCTGAGGAATTCCCCTATGGTTAAATACCTGCCTAGAGATTCTAATTTTTCAAAAAATGTTAATTATAAAAAAAACAAATTTTCTTATAGATTTTCCGCGATTTTCTGCCCGACCTCGCCTCTCTGGTGCTGGCCGATCCGTCCATTCTTTCGCTGCAAATTCCCTTCCTGGACCATCAGACCAGGCATCCATTGCCCCTGTACACATTGATCTACGAGTTTGGGTCTAACCCGAATTCGGCATCGGAAAATCCTGAACTTTTTCGGCTGTTGCGGAAACAAATCGACAAATTCGAACAGGACGGGACATTGTTGGTGGACAAGAGGGCGGTGAAAATGATTTATGATCGCACAAAGAATTTTGATGAAGACTAAGGCCTTACATGATAAAAATTTTATTAAAATTTTCAAGTCCGACTGGTCTATAAAGCTATTCCGGCGGGTCTATTAAAAAAATTTTAATGGTCCGAGCAAATCTGAACGCTTGTGAAAATGTCCGAAAACGGTGGAAATTTTTTTTTTGAAAATCTGGGAAACGAGGCCTATCAAAATTTTCGGAGCTTATAAGTTTTTTCAAAAAGTTTAGAAAAATCTAAAAAATTTCGAATCCAGGTAAAGACATGGCAATATTAGACGAATGCTTGAATTTTTTGGTTGTTAGACAAATTTTATTAGGGCCCATGCTATATGATCCATTGGAAAAATATGGCAGAACTGAAAAATCGGGCAGAAATTTTTGCGTTTTTTTGACGATCTTTAATCTGTAATAATTTATAAAAATGGAAATACAATGCCAAAGGTCAGAAAACATTACAAAATTGTGAAATTGATACAGGATCACAAAGTTTCTCTGGCGGGAAAATACTATTAAAAAATATGGCTAGAAAGGAGAGGTTACCCTGATCCGCACGGAAATTTTCCAGAAAAGTGGAAGTTTTTGGGCTGAGAATTTCGGTTATTCGTTTTTAAATTCGAAAAATTCCGCTTATGAATATGGAAAATTTCGAAATTTTCTCATAAAAAATTGAAAATCTTTGGTGATTTTTTTCGGTTTTTCAAGGTTTTCAAATCCGCAAATTTCTGTTAATGGATATAGAACTAGAAAAATTCCCGCACGACTTCCGGACACTTCCGGTTATGTGAACGCAACAAAATTTTTTGGAAAATTTTGCAATTTTATAGCGAAAAAAAATTCAAAAATTTTGAATTTTGAAAAACGTAAAATACGCTCATATAACCGAAGAAAAAATTTTCCGCGTCGTTTCTTGCCACTACGCGTCTTTGCGTTTTTCCGCTTCCGCCTCGTCAGCCACCGCTTTCCGGCGCAACAGCCACCACACCAGGTTTGGCGCCACGGCGCGAAGCAACACCAGAAGGCGGACATGCAGCGGCGCGAGCAGCAATTCTGTGTCGCGCGCCTGCAGCGCGCGCACGATGCGGCACGCCGCCTCCGGCGCGCTCATCCCGCGCAGCTGGTTGGGGTCCTCGCGGCCCACCGGCACACCCTGGGGGTCCAACGCGCGCGCGCCGAAGCCGGTCTGGAGGGAGCGGAAAATTTTTTTAAACTGCTCTAAAAAAGTTCGGATACGAGCCAAACCCAGTAAAAAATTTCGGAGAACCGTAAGAAATTAATGAAAATCCTTAAAATGCATAAACAAAAAATCCAAAAAATTCAACCGATTTCATAAAAATTCATGCTAATTAAAAAGAAATATTAGGTATGTGTTTTTCTTGCGATTTATAAAATATTTTTTAGACAACAATTTTTTTATAAAACTAAAAAAGATTTGCATAAAATTCTGGAAAAAAGGATTTTCTAAAAATTCCAACAATAATTGAGAAACTCGCACTTACATTGATGTAGCCGGCGTTGACAGTCAGAATTTGGAGTTGGGGCCGTTCCTCGCCGCGAAGACTGTCAAAGAAGGCCTGGAGGGGACAAATATATGGATAAGCAACGGCCCAAAAATTTAAAAGAAAATTTTCAGGGTATGAAACAAAAAATCGCGAGAGATAATCAAAAAGTTCTCAGGCATGTCCCCCCATGTATCCCAGCCTCCCACCACGAAAAAAACTCATCCCTAGAACAGTGATGTACCCAGGATTTTTTCCATGGGGGGGGGTGGGTCCACACACCCAAAATTTTCAGAAAATTCAAAATATTTCTCGACTCAAGAGGGTCCAAACTCATTTTTAATAAGTTTTTGTAAAGAATTTCACTTTATTAAGGGCTGCAGGTGGTCCCGAGAGGGACCCTCGGAGAAATTTTTGGGAATTTGGACACTTTTCTGCCTGATAAGAACAATTGTTTAAGGGGCACCGCTTGGCCAATTTTAAGCTTTTCCTTAAGAAAATTGCTCAATTTTTTCTCCCCCTTTCTGCCCCAACCCCCTGAAAATTTCCAAATTTTCCCACACCTGAACCGCATGTTTGGAGCAGGAATATGGGCTGCGGTAGGGCACTGCGACCCGGCCCTGGATGCTGTTGATGTTCAGGATTGCGCCGTCGTCCGGAATGCACTCCAGCAGGGCCCGCGTGATGGCCACAAAACCGAAAAAATTCACCTGAAATTTTGCGGATTTTTCAAACTTTTTTTCTTCGAAAATTATAGAAAAATTTCCCTAGCGAATTTACGAGCCCAGAATTTTTAAGGGACTCTCAGTTAAAAAAATCAAACTAGCCACTAATTTACAGAGAAATGTCACTGGTTTTTTGGTTATTTAGAAATTTCGCTGAAAAAATCGAAAAAATTTTCAAAAAAATTTTCCCCAGGGAATTCGAAAATTAAAAAGACAAAAATTAAGCATATTTTCCGCATAAATTCCACTTTTAAGGTGTTTGTTTCTAGCTTGACTCAATTTAGTTCGATAAAATTTTATTTTTACCAAAATAATTTGGAAAGAAAAATTTCTCACCCTTCCTGCTTGACTGACTGGAATTTTTTGCAATTTTTCATATATATTTTTTTAAATTTTTTCCGGAAAATAATAAATTCAACCAAAGTTTTTGAATCGGAAATTTTTATTTCCCTAAATAGAACTCATATTAAAAATTAAATAGAAGTTAGAAAACTACTCATTTTCGTTGAATTTTTTGCCGATTTATTTAAAAAATTTAAAAAAAAAATCCAAAAGACCGCTGAAATCACCTCCATCAGCCGTCGGTAGACCGCCAACGGCGTGTCGGCACAGGAGCCCCGGCTGGACAGGCCCGCGCAGTTCACCAGCACATCAATGGTTTTGGCGTCCAACGCCTCGGTGCAAAGGTCGCGGATCTGAAAAAACAGAAAATTTTTAATGAAAAAAATCAAAAATGAAAAAATATTGGAGAAAGCGGAAAAATCTAAAAAAATCCACTGGCAATGATGGGAGCAAAAATAAGGGAAAATATCGAAAAAAATTGAGGCAAAAAATGGGGAAGTATTTAAAAATTGGGCGCTTGTTAAGTTTTGGTAATCGATTTTTTTTTAATTTTCGTATTTTTGAGAGGGTTGATTTCAATGCAGAGCAAACCTTTTCTCCTTTTTTCCCTCTTTTTTCTCTCCTTTTTCTTTTTTTTTCTCCTCCTTTTCCCTCGGTGCTAGGTCATTCCGCAAAAAGTATCAAAATGAATTTTAATGCAAAATTAGTAGAGTTCGGACCCGGGCCCAGCCCGGACTTTTCCCGGATCTGGGGTCTGGGGCCGGCCTTTTTGAAGGGACCCCGGACTTTCCCGGACCTGGATTTTACTGGACTCTGGGTTCCGGATCCGGTCCGGGTTGCTTCCAAAATCCGAGTCCGGGTCCAGATTTTTTAACCCGGGACTTTCCGGACTTTTACTTCCATCAGAATAATCGAAAAAATGACCAATTTTTATAAGAAAACAGTTTAAAACTTCAAAAAATTTTCCTGGTACTCCCCATCGGAACAATTTTTCTTAAGAAATTAGTCCAAATTTTAAAAATCAAAATTTTACTTCACCAGCAGCTTACTTCTCTCTATTTATTTCTACTTTTCCTCCGGGTTCCGGATCCGGTCCGGGGGTGTCCCCAAAATCCGGTTCCGGGATTCGGGTCCGGGTTTTTAAAAAATTCCGTGCTCTAAAAATTAGTGCTAAAATACCTATACAAATTAAATAAAAAAAAGAAATAAGTATTTTCAAAAATTTTTAATGATATCATAGGTTTATGAAGGAAAATAACAAAAAAAAACGATTGTAAGCATTGAATTTTGGTCTTATATGATAAATTAAGCTAGGTCATAGGATGTAAAAGTCGCCAAAAAAATTTTTTGGTTGAAGAAGAAAAAAATTGCGCAAATAAATTAGAAAAATTCAAAATTTTTTATACTAATATATATATATATATATATATATATATGGTATTTTATGATGGAAAATTGCATCCAAAACCCATTTTGATACTTTTTGCGGAATGACTCAGCACGTTTTCCCTCAACCCNCCCCCCCCCCCCTCCTGCGATCGACCTCCCCGACCCCTTGCGATTTGCGATCGAGACCCCCCCCCCTTGTAGAACTATGGCATTAAAAAATGTAAATGTATAGAAAGATAGAGAAAAATCTTATATCTACTAATAAAATCGTAAAAAAACATAGCGAAAATGGAAAATTATCGCTCAAAAAAATTGAAAATTCTGCGAGGCTCTCTTGGCCTTCCTCACCTGTTTGGCGCCGTCGTCGCCGCCGTTCAGCTCGGACACGTCCAGGTAGCGGAAGGCGGGCGTATGCGGATTTTGCAGATCCCGGTCGCGGCCAAACTCCACCAGCTCCCCGCACAGCGCCTCCAACTTGTCAATGCTGCGGGCGGCCAGGATCAGCTTGGCACCCTTGGAAATTTTGAAAAAAAAATTAGGGGGTCGGATTATCAGTTTTGATTTGAAAAACCCAAAAAAAAATTAATATTTATTTATTTTTGCCCCAAAATCCGCCCAAAAATCTCAAAAAAACTGTCTGGGAAACTCAAATTTATTCATTTTTGAATGGGAAATTTTGAAAAATCGGCTTATTTACAAATAACAAAACAAAAATTTTTGATAGAAATTCGAGAGAGTTTGAAAAATCATATCCTAAAATTCCTTAAAGCAATTCATGGAAAATCTGCCAAAAAAAATTTTTTATAACGATAGCGAAAATCAGCATGACATCCTTGAAAATAACAATATTAAGGCCCGGATTTTTAAAATCGACTAAAATATTCCTTAAAAAATTAATATTTTTAGGTTTTCATCCCAAAATCATTTTTAAACCTCATTTTATCCTATTTAGTTGCATTTTCGAAGGCCCAAATTAAATTTTAAAATGATTTTGGGATGAAAAAATGGGATGAAAAAAATGCTTAAAAATTAAATTTGTCAAAAATGTTTTTTTGCCATAATTCGCTAAAAAGTAATAAAATGTTCTATAAATTAAAAATCACCCTTTAATGCAGAAAAATTCTGATAAATCTGCTAAAAAAATTCGAGAAAATTTAAAAAATTTTTTAAAAATTCAGATAAAAAAACCATTTTAAAATTTGAGAAATTAAGTATTTGAGAGAAAGAAAAAATGAGAGGATTTATTTTTCTCAAAAAATAATTTTTCTCCTAAATTTGTTAATTTTGGAATTTTTTCCCTGATTTTCCCAAAACCTTGGCGTAGAACTCGAAGGCCAGGGCCCGGCCCAGCCCGGTGCTGGCCCCGATGATTAGCACGGTGCGGTCCCGGAGCTCCAGCCGCCGCTGATGTTTGGGTCCGGGCACCAGCCAGCCCAGCAGCTTGTAGGCCCCTGGAAAATTTTAAATAAATTTTTTTTCGAAAAATGCTAAAACTTTGGTACGTAGCAAAAATTTAGGTCGATTTTTAGGAAACTTGTTTAGGGGAATTTTTTGCTCAATCCCACCAAAAACTCTAAAATTTGAAAAAAAAATTTTTTTTTGGAAAAAAAACAAATTTTTGCCCTCTAAAAAGTTTAGGTCGATTTTTTAGGAGCTTGTTCAAGGGAATAATTTGCCCAACCCCCTCAAAAAAGCTCTAATTGGATGGGGAAATTTTTTGAAAATCCATCTGAAAATGAAAAAATTTAGTTAAGGACTTTTTTTCAAACAGAGCTTATTACATAAATGTGGATCCAGGGGGTGTCGGGACAACTCGACTACGGGCAGCCCGACTACGCAATTTTAAATCTTTTCTTTGTTATCTTCATGCATAAATCTGCGCTAAAAAATGTATTTGAAAACTGATTTAAAAAAAAAAAAAATAGAGAGCGAAATTTAAAAACAAAAAATGCATATAAAATAGAATTTTATTTATATGGGTAAATAAATTTGCATATTTTTAAATTTTCGCAAATTTTTAAAAGTAATATTCACTTAACTTAGATTTTGAATTAGATTTTTTTAAAAAAGAATTAGAATTTAAAAAATGGTAGCATTTATTTTGCTTTTTGGATTTTATTTTCATTTTTCAAATACATTTTTTAGCGCAGATTTATGCATGAAGATAACAAAGAAAAGATTTAAAATTGCGTAGCCGGGCTGCCCGTAGTCGAGTTGTCACTACGCCATCCAGGGCTAGATTTTTAATTGCTTGTTAGATGAATCAAGAAAAGTTTAGGTTTTTCCCGTTGCCATGCCCAGGAGGTTTAGGATTTTTGCACAGTGATTTTTAAGGATTAATTTGAACAACAAGTTAAACAATAAGTTGCATTTTCATTTAGCTGACAATAAATTTCAAAAAAAAATTGAACATTTTTGAGTCGTTTTTTGCCGAAAAATTCACTTTGGTGTGTTGATAAAAAATTTTTAGAGTTAAGGATTCTTCCCAAAGTAGTTTCAAAGGGGTTTAAACGCGAGAAAAATAAAAATCCGAATTGAGAAAATTTTTAAATCCGCGAACACTGAGGAAAACCTATCTTTTTGGAAAAAATGAAAACCAGAAATTTATTGAAAAATTCGCGGGAAAAATCCACAAATTCTAATCAAATTTTAAAGATCCTTTGCTTGCAATGATCTCGGATTAATAAATCAATTTTTCGCGAAAACCCGGTTTTTTACTAGCGCTGTTTTTCTAAAAAACTTCGGTGTCCAAACCGTAGACGCCGACAGGGGCCAGGGCATAGGGCAAGTAGGGCAGGGCGATGGCACGCAAATGGTGGAGAAGGGACGACGGAGGAGTGGGCTGATAATGGTGGGTGTAGTGGTAGCCGGAATACATCGCAAAATTTCAGTGAAAAAAAAACCTGAAAATTTTCAAAAAAAAATTAGAAATCTGAAAAACCCCTGAAAAATCATCAAACAAATACAAGAGGTTGGAAATCAGCCCCCTAAAAATTCTTGAAAAATCCAAAAAAAACTGAAATTTCAGAAATTAAAAGTTAGAAAAATCGAAATCCAAAAAAAAACTCTGAAAATCACCCAACGAACGAAACGGGCCATTTCGGCGCGGCCACTTCGGCGCCGCCATTTCGGCGCGGCCATTTCGGCGCGGGGGTCATTTCGGCGCGGCCATTTCGGCGCGGGGGTCGTTTCGGCGCCAAATTCAAAAATTAATTTCTGACACGAATAGAATGAAATGGAACTATCTGCGGTTGGATAGGGTGAGCATACACAGTGTGTGTTTGGTACTGTAACGAGGAACAAAAATGGGAGGAAGAGAGGCCTAAAATTTTGAATTTGGTTTTTTGAGTTCGAAAAAATTTCTTTCGGCAAAACCCTAATTAATAATATTATTTTCAAAATTATGCTTTTTTTCTTATTTCAATTTTTTAGCAGAATGGACCAAGGAATAAAAACAACAAAAGGAAAATTAACACTTAAATGTGATGGCTTCTTATATATTTATGACAAAACGATAGCTGCAGGGCAAGAGAAAGCTTGGAGATGTGAATCGAAACATTATGGATGCAAGGCGCGGATTTGGACTGACATCCAGAACAATGTGCTGGATTTGGAGAAAAATCAAAACATTAAGCACAATCACGACGCAAATCCCGCAAATGTCATCAGCAAACAGCGTGTCACTGTGCTAAAAAGAAGAGCACAAGAAACGATGGAGCCACCGGCACACATTCGGGCGTCCGTATTATCCAATGTACCATCGCCAGCTCTTCATGCTATTCCAACAAAAAATGCAACAAAAAAGGTAAAATACAAGGATAAATTTTAATGGAGGGTAACAATAAATGGGTCAATTGCAGTTTTTTCCTTAAATATTTAAAATTTTAGGCGTCCTTAATATTTTAGGCATCCTTAATAAAAGGCTTTTATTCGATTCTGATGCAATTTTTTCCCGTAAATGCGTTTTTAATTAAATTTTTAACTTAAGGTAATTAAACGGGTCCGGCATGAGATCGAAGCTCCGCCGGCAAATCCGCAGACCTTAGCAGATATACAAATACCGGACAGGTATCGCATTTACCAGCGGAGCGAAAATGACCCACCAGACACATTCCTCTTGGCGGATTCAGGCCCGTTCAATGACGAAGCAAAACTTCATCGGTGAATATTATTTAATACTTTTTAAAAGGATTTTTGATGATTTAGGATTTTAATTTTTGGAAGAAAGTCGTGGTGGTTGAGTTGGGCGGCAAATATGAAGGACATTTTCGTCGATGGAACTTTTCGTATTTCCCCCTCGATTTTTACGCAAGTCTACGTGATCCTCGCCAAGTGAGATTTGGTTATTAATTAAAATTTCACGTTATTTTTTAGGATAATAATAATAATTATTATGTTAAATTGTTTATTTTTTAGACGTGGAGAATGGATTTTGCCAGTGGCGTATTGTCTTTTGTCGGGCAAATCCGGTGGAATCTACAGCCGTATGATCAATTTGCTGAAGCAAGTGTCACCCAACTTCGTTCCAACGACAGTTGCAATTGACTATGAGGAAGCAGCAATCAGAGCATTTACCGAGGCGTTTCCAGGAATTGAAGTCCGCGGGTGTTATTTCCATTTAATGCAAAATTTTCGTGACAAAATTGGGAAGCATGGGCTTTTACAAGTTAGTTTTTTAATTTTTAATATATATATTTTTTAACAATTTTTCATTTTAGACCTATCAAACTGATGTGCAATTTGCAGAAGCCGCTCGGATGATTCCGTCAATCGCATTTGTACGTCCAAATGACATTGCGGTTGCGGTCCATTTTATGCAAGCAATGGTACAAAACACTCCATTGGAGCCAATTTTACAATGGTGAAGTGTTCTTTTTGAAAAAATTAGAAAAATAGAATTTTAAGGTTCATGAAATATTACACCGGTACATTGCGTGCCAATGGCACCTTAACTCCATCGCGGTTCACAATCGGCATTTGGAATCTACACGCAAGGACGCTCAACGGTGACCACCGAACGAACAACCCATCGGAAGCGGCACATAGACGAGTTCAGTCTTTGTTCAGTTGCGACCACCCATCACTGTGGAAGTTCATTGATGTTCTAAGGATGGAACAGAGAAACCGCGACGCCGACTATGCTTTGCATATCGCTGGACAAAATCCACCGCGAAAGGCCAAGAAGTATCGTGATGCCGATCAGCGAATTTTGAATCTTTTTGGTCGTTATAACCCATTTAACATGGATGAATTTCTTCGCGGAATGGCGCGTAATTGTTCTATGAATCACTGATTGTTTTTTTGTCTATTCTCGATCACTTATTGTTTTATTTATAACTGCTTCCTTGATTTTCCAATGATTGATCCACTTCATTTTTCGTGCTTCAGTTTTTTTTTGTTAATTTGTTCAAAATTTTTTAAAATTTTTTGATAGATAAATTGTTAGCTTTCTTTTAAAAAATGTTCAAAAATTTGATTGATTTAAAAGATATTATATTTTATTACTTTTAATATGCATTCTTCTTCATAAATTTAAAAAAAAAATTGGTTTTTTCTCTATTTGTTTATTCATTTTCAAAATTTGATTTGGCGCCGAAACGACCCCCGCGCCGAAATGGCGGCGCCGAAATGGCCCCGCGCCGAAGTGGCGGCGCCGAAACGACCCCCGCGCCGAAATGGCCCTCGCGCCGAAACGACCCCCGTGCCGAAATGGCCCGCGCCGAAATGACCCCCGCGCCGAAATGGCCGGCGCCGAAATGACCCCAACCCCCCAACGAAAACAAGAGATTGTAAATCAGCCCCCTAAAATAAAATATATTTATATTTATATACTGTATAAGCGGTGTTTCGTTTTTTTGTCATTTTGTAGCCCCATGCCCTATTTGTGAGGCGACATTTTACGTTCAAAAAATTTTTTTTCTGAAATTCCAAAAAACCTGAAAAATCCAACACATACAAAGTTGGAATCAACCCCTAAAATTAAAAAAATTTATGGAGCAGAAAAAGAACTTAGAAAATCCAGAAAACTTTGTAAGCTGAAAAACCTCGAGTGTAAGCTTAAAAAATTTGGGCTCCTTAACAATTTTTAGGTCCTATGCGCTGCACCAAAAAGAGCCAAAATGCTATGATGCATAGTTCATCTTCACTTGAGGTTTCCCGGCGGTTCCGACAGGGGCCGCCGGAGAAAATTTTGAGAATTTTAGGCCAATTTCATAAGAAGATTGCACGTTTTTTGAGACTAATTTTTTATAAAGACTTTTCATATGTGGCGGCGGTCCCAATAGAGGCCGCCGGAGAAATTTTTTTTACGAATTTAGGTCATTTTCATGAGAAAAGTAATCATTTTCTGACTAAAATTCCAAAAAAACGGCAAATTACGGCATTGGACAAAAAATACAGAAAAAAATAAGGCGAGAGGGTCAAAAACATGGCAAATGCCGTATAATACGGCTGTTCGGCCACCCTGCTCCCAATTACCAAATACTCGGTACTATTTTAAAAAGGCCGTTTTTGAAAACCCACTAAAAGGGTCTCCCCTTTTCATTTGAAAACCAAAAAATTCTTTTTGTATTTGCACTTTTTTGCTCAAAAAGTAGTTAAAACAGTAAAAAAAAGAGAAAAACTATTTTGGTTTTCAAATGAAAAGGGTCCCCCTGTTAATTTGTGGGTTTTCAAAAACGGCTTCTTTAAAGTAGTGCTAAATACTCTCTACCTTCTCTCAGGAATGCTGGACCCCGTTCATTGCCTCCAGAGTGCAGTCCACTCAAACGATCGTGATCAACGTGCCATTGCAGGCTGAGATAAACACGGAATTGGGCGATGGCATCCGCATCAAACTGCCCCATCACAACACCCAGCTGGTGAACGCCCGCTCGTTGCCCATCAGTTACACCGCCGCCGTCGATCCACGGACCTGATTGGTGCATGAGTCAAGCCAAATGCGCACCGTCCACAACATGAATCTGGAGCGTCAGCAGCACGAGGTGGACACGGAGGTGGCCAGCCTGAAGAGCTTGGGCATGCCCTTGCGGGTCCAAGGTACAAGTTGGCCAAATTTACCCCAAGAATCCCAATCCCATGCCAGGACACTACCACTGGCCCTCAATGTCGTCAAACTTCCAGCAGTTCGCCCAGCTGCTGATTAGCAGCGAGAACGCAATGCAAGTGACCTACCAGCCTCCGGAAACGGAAAGCCCCCGCGAAGTTTTCCGCCTGAGCCTCGGGGATCTCCAGCAGAAGTGCACCATCTGTCGATGGATCGCTTCGCTGGTAAGCCGCCGCATCGCTGCACTGCTCCGCACACAACGTGCGATCTTGTGGGAGCACAAGCTCTGCGACTTGGTTCGGGTGGCGCCCGAACATTGCGACCGCCTGCTCGAAGCGCTGGTAAATTTGCTGACCAAAACAACCAAAATTTCAAGAGACAAAATATATATGTCCAATTGTTTTTGCCAAAAATTAGGGCTCATTTTTTTAAAAATATGAATTTTTGACAATTCATTTTTCCAAAAATTTATGGTAAACTTATAGGTGCGCTGGTTGAATGATTCCGCCGGCCGGTCTGCGTGCGTTCTACTTCGTTTGTGCCCATCAGCAGACGCATGACCGGCCGGCGGACGGATGGATGGGCGGGGCAGGCGGAAGGATGTGGAGCGAGGGCGGCGGTGGCCACCCTGAAGAGCTTGGGCATGCCCTTGTGGATCCAAGGTGGGAGATGACCGAGATCCCCCAAGAATCCCAATCCTATGCCAGGATTACCACTGGCCGTCGATGTCGACCAACCAGCAGTTCGCCCAATTGCTGATCAGCAGAGAGAACGCAGTGAAAGTGACGTATCAGCCGAAAATGCCACCGCGAAGTTTTCCGCCTGAGCCTCGCTGATCTCCAGCAGAAGTGCATCCTTTGTCGATGGATCGCTTCGCTGATAATCCGCCGCATCGTTGCGCTGCTCCAGACGGAAACTGCCATCATGTGGGAACACAAGATCTGCAGTCTTGTGATGCTGGCGCCGGAGCGATGCGACCGCCTAATGGAATTGGCGGTAAGATTTGCTGACCAAAACAAACAAAGAGAGAAAAAATATACATATGGCCAATTTTTTCCAGAGTCACTTTTTTAAAATATGAATTTTTGACAATTCGATTTTCCAAAATTTATGTTAAACTTATAGTTACGATGGCTGAGGGAGTCCGCCGGCCGGTCTGCGTGCGTTATGTTGCAACTATGCCAGCTAATGCATGACCGATCGACGAACGGATGGATGGGCGGAACAGGCGGATGATACAAGGGGAGCTGGCGGATGGATGCGGAGAGGGCGGAGCGAGCGGATGGATCCGGAGCGGGCATATGATGTGGAGAGGATGGAGTGAGCGGATGATGCGGAGCGAGTGAGTGGATGTGGAGTGAGCGGATTGTCGCGAAGGCGAGTTTTGAAACTAGAAAAAAATTATTCTAATGTATTATTGGATTCATTGCGTAAATCTATTGTAAATTATGCTTAGATTAGTTCATAAAATATTCATTAAGCCTTTTTAATAAATAAAATAGATCTAATTTTACTTAAATTTCTTACCTAGCCTTCTAATAAAATGTTTTAAATGTTTAAATGTTAAAAATGTAAAGAGGAAATCAATTTAAAAGAAAAGAATTGGTGAGCAAAAAGAGCGATGGAAAAGAAACCATCGGTCGGAGATGCTTAAACAATAGATGGAAAATTATAAAGAATAAAATAAAAAATCTTACTAATCAGATGGTAAACATATGGATGTATACAAAAGCCAATCCCATTAACTTTTCTATTGAAACGATGGGATTGAATAATAGCGAGGGCTCAGGACATGGGATGAAACCCTCAGATAACAATGGGCCAAGATTCTCGGCCCATGCTAAGCTCATGTGTACAAGCTTAACCCCTGGTCTGTACAATGGGGAGAGGCGATATTCAAGCGACATTCGATACAGCTATGGGGCTCTCGTTCGATCAACTCATCACTCAAAAAAGCTAATAAGCTTCTCCCTCCCTCTTTTCTCTCCAATCCGCCTAACAACTCCCGAGCCGCCCGCTGCCGCCGCACAACTAGCGCTTTACAAAAGTCACAGAAGAAGGGTGCGCGAACAGCAAACAACATTTGGCAACATTGGACACTGGACAACGACCACAACTCTAATTGATTCAATTATCCACATTTTATTCGTCGCATTTATTTTGTCCTAATTTTCGCCAAATAAATTTTCTTTTGTAGACTGACTTGTAAGCCGACACGGATGATGCAGAGTGAGCGGAAGGACGAGCGGAGCGAGCGGATGAATGCGGAGATATTTATATCAAAAATAAAATTGTTACTTTTATTTTCTATTCAGAACAAGTTAATTTCGAATTATTTTTTCTGATTATTAGATGATATTGGTTTATTTGCGACAGCAGTACAATGTGAACCCATTGCCCTTTATATTTTGTGTTTCCTCCCCCAAGTTTGGCGATCTGTTCTTCGAAAGATATTTTGTCCCATTTTGTTCATTTTGCATTTTTCTTTGCACTTTTTCACTAGTTGTTTTCGACGCATGAGCCTTTTTTCTTGCGGTTTTCCTACCTTTGCATTTTGGAAAGGCGAAAGCCTAAAATATCTTTGGTATTTTCTTCATTGATTTCCCCATTGTCTTCCGTGGATTCTCCTCGATTCCCCAAATCACTAGAAAGTTTTTTGGAATCCCAAACCCAGTGAATCCCATAATTCTTTCTACTCAATTGTAGGAATTAAGACAGGATTCTGATTATTATTATTACCTATATGGTATTGTTTTACTCGCGACAGCTGTATGGACCTATTTGGGCTAACATATTATCATCAGAATAATTTCTGATACAGAAAAAGGACCTATTTTTTTACAACCACCAAGGACACTACGCATCCAAGTGCTTGCCTCTTACAGGGGGGGGGGTACAATACAATGGATGTTAGGGATTTGTTAGCAGTCAATGTAGTTGTTGTTGTTAGAGATGATTGGTAGTATGGCCTTTCCCAAGGGCCGGACACCGCTAGGCCTCGTCGTCTTATGGATGTCTCTCGACGACCGGTAGGGTAGAGATCAGCTCAACTGCTGGTGGCTGGTGTTGTAGGGATGTGCTCCCTCGGGCTTGAGTATATTGGCGGACGCGGTGGTGAAGAGCAACGGCCGGCGGATCCGAACCGGCGATGTTGTTTTGGAAGGAGATGGAGGCGTAGACCAGTCGACCACCGCGCCGCCAATATTTCTTTGCACTTTTGCAGTTTACGTCCACCATTTTTGAAAAAAATGAAAAAAAATTTTCGTAAAATCATCTCAAAACGACCTCGCTGGAGTAATTTTTGACGCTGGACCCGATTCTGACGTCTATTTTCACGAACTGCATCATCTGACGTCAAAGCACATATTCGCCATATTAGCTTAAGTCTACTTGCGGAATTTCGACTATACACACATATTGTAATGATTTTGGGAAGCTTATTTTGACGTCAGCGTCAGGAAGTGACGTTAGATGAGGCGTTAGGTCAAAATGGACTTCAGATTCGGATTCAGTGTCAAAAATTGCCCCAGGGTAGATGATTATACGGAATTTTTTTAAACTTTTTGAAATTTTTTTGAAAATCTGGTGGAGATAAACTGCAAAAGTACCAACATTTTATTTAGAAAAAAACTTTTTACGAATGGTCCGCCATACGACAAATGGATTTGATGCCTCCGGGCAATATCCGCTGATCGATCACTTTTTTTGGTGATCAGAGCGCTCTCTGATCACTCAACAAATCCAATCAAAAATTGATTTTCCCCCAAATGCTTATCGGCTCCGTGGTTGTTCAGCTTCTTCTTCTTCTGCTGGTGGTTCTGCTGGTCGGGGTTGAACCCGTCGATGTTCTGCAGTATTCCGAGAACAACAACAACGACGGGTTAGAGGAGTATTTTTTGGGGATTGGTGGCCCACGATTCGTCCGGAAGCCATGATTTTCTCAAGGAAAAATCCCCAAATATTTTCGAAGACCTTAGAATTTACAAGAATTTTTCACAGAGGTTTTTTTGTGAAATTTTTTTTCAATATTCACAGGTGCTAGGATGGCCCATTTTACATTTTTTTTATGCATTTTGGACCGATTTTTTTGTGTCTTTTTGGTTGATTTTATGAAATTGGATTTTCGCGCAAAATTTCGATGAGTTTTTCACGAATTTAGGTGAATTTTTGAATTTTTCATTGCCAGGAACTCGCTTCTGGAGTACAACATCGACGCCGACGAGTTGGGCGGCGAGTACTCGGATGGGCTGGCGCGGCATCGGCTGGCACCAATGGCTGCGGCTGCCAGTGCCAATCGGACCATGTTGGATGCGTGTCTGGACCGCACCTTTGCCAACCACACGGTGAGGGGAGGGGTCGAACCCTGAACCCGGATCCCGGAACCAGGGCTGTGCACGGGCCTGCTCCAGGCCGGCCCGGATAGGCCCGGCAAAAAAAAATTTTTACCCAAAATTTTCCAAAAATTTTTTAAAATTTTTCCAAAAAAAATTTTGGCAGAATTTTTTTACCATTTTTAAACATCACATTTTTATCCAAATTAAAACAATAAACATGACAAGAATTGAGAGTTCAAATAATATATTTGATTTTTTCTATCATCTTGAAAAAAATTTTAATGAACAAAAAATTTTTCAGAATTTTTTAACTTTTTATATATANGTTTTTGGTTAAAAATCGACCAAATGCATTTTGGGCCCTTCGACAGCTATACTTTTTAAGGCACTAATCGCTAATCCGGCTGGTAGGATCATGTCCCGAACTGTGGGCTATCTTATGGTCTGGAAAAAATTTTGGGTCACGAGGGTAAGTTTTTCTGGAAAATTCGGCCACTGAACATTTTTTTCCCGCTCTCAAACATGTAAGTGGAAAAACCCATGCTTAAGTCGAGGGAAAAGTTTAGGTCCATCTGTAAAAAAGATGTAATTTAATGAGTGGAAGAAAATAAAAAAAATTTGGAAAAATTTCATTAAACCTAAAAAAAGTTATGGCCTCGGAAACCCGAAATTTCCAGATAGAGTGCCAACCTTAGAGTCCCAAGTTGAAAACTCATGTTTTTAGTGATTTTTGAGCTTAACTTTCAATTACAAAGTTGTAGAGCGTATGGAAAAACATAGTCTGGTAACAAAAAATTTTAGTCTTGGGTTAGGCCTAAGAAAATTTTTGTGAAATTTCTAAAATTTCCGGGACTCTAAGGGGGCCTAAGGCATTTGTGCAAAGTTGTTGGAATTCTGGGCTGATTTTTGGTACTCGGGGGTTTTCGAGGCTGCTGAACACGATGGTAATGTTGTTTCGGCATGGTGCTGCAGCTGAACTGCTCGAACTTGACGGGTCATCGACGGGTTGGTCATGTTGCACCGATTGGGCTGATTTTTGGTACTCGGGGGTTTTCGAGGCTGCTGAATGCAATGGTGATGTTGTTTCCGACTTGATGCTGCAGCTGAACTGCTCGAACTTGATGGAATGCCAGGATCCATTGACCTAGCAACCGAAGGTCTTTAAGCGCGAAGCGCTTTTCCAACCGAAGGCGCTGCTTCATACCCAGAGTAATACATAGAGCAGAGTTCGGGTACGATTATAAATTGTGTATCTATATAGAGTAATGTTACCCGCGCGGTTTTCCCCTGCGCTGCAGCTAGTTT
>LDKF01000702.1:13081-25223 GCA_001026735.1 Rotylenchulus reniformis | reverse complement strand
GGGGGGGGGGGTGAATCAAAAATATTTTTTCACGGTGCCTAAGAGGAAGGAAAAAATCGAAATTTTTTTCTCAAGAGCACAAAAAAATTCTCCAGTAGCGGCGGCTCCTATTGGGTTGCCAACACCTTTCTTTAATATAAGTAAGAAAATTTTTTCATAAATTTAAGCCTAAAAATACTCAATTTTTTCTGTAGAAAAGGCCTAAAATGTCACATTTTCACCATAATGGGCTGCCGAAAACCTTTTTTCTTTTTGCTCTCCAGTGAAGCCTCTTCTGGTCGAACTTTTATTTCTGGTTACGACCAGGGTTGGTCAAGATACCCGGTTACCCGCGGGTAACGGGCGGGTAACGGGTATGATTTTATAAAATCTGACGGGTACGGGCCGGGTACGGGTATCACCTTATACCCGCCGGGTACCCGCAATTTACCCGCATTTCAAAGTGCACCCCTAAGAATCGGCGAGTCTTGATTTGAATATTTTTTTCTCTCGATGCGATTCTCCTGCACTTTTTTCTAACTGTCTGCCATCCACATTATTTCGTTTTTTTCCACTTCCATCCCGTGCCTTAAATTTTTATGTAGCACTGGTGAAAAAGAGCGCTGCACCCCTAAATCTCCAACGGACGAAATGTCCATTGCACTGGAGTTCCTAGATCCCATACTGGAACGGATTTAAATTCTGATGAAAAACTAAAAGTTTTCGATGCAAAATTGATTATCACCGCAGCAGAATCAATTGGGACATTTGTTAGGTAACTAGTAATAAATGTATTTTTTATAAAAATTATATTTTTATATACATAGAAATCATTCATGGCTCCGAAAAACTGTTGAAAAGCTGCCAGAAGAGGAAGTGCCAACAAGATGGTTTCCAAATTACGCATGTTATAGAGTGTAGTGGCAATCCACATTTTGACTTTTGCCACATTTTTGAAAATTTGGAATTTTGATGAAAAAATGATCATTTTTCTTAAGAAAAGAACCTCAAATCTCAAAATTTTTCTCCGGCCGCCCCTATCGGGACCGCCGGCACCCGTTGCAAAAAGACATAATTTCTTCCGACGGCCCTCCGGCACAATACTTGAATTAAAATTTATCTTTTAGAAGTGCCACATTTCTCAGAAAATTTGTGACAAAAATTTAAATGCCACATTTTTTTCAAAAATTGCTTCAATTTTGACAAAAAAATATATATAAAAAGGTAGTTGCTTTTTGTAAAAAAAAATGTGGCAAAATTTGCTGGACAAAGTGAAAGTAGTGATAAATATGTGGAATATTTTTGAACAAAGTGAAAGTAGTGATAAATATGTGGAATAAATATTTTGAATTTTTTTTTTGTTTTTATTCAGATTTTAAAAAATGCCACATTTTTTGCCACATTTTGGTAGTTTGGAATCGGCCACCCTGAAAAAGGCTTTCAGTATCATCACCAGTAGAATTGGCAGAATTTTTCGGAGAATTTCCTAATTTCCTACCGAATTTTGTTCAGAAGATGATGAAGTATTTTTAAGCGAGAGTCAAAGCATATGTGAACGAACGTCTGAACCTGATGAATTGGATCAGTATTTATTGATTTTTTGAATTTTTAATTTTTCCCTAAAAAGCGGGTAAAAACGGGTATACCCGCGGGTACCCGCGGGCGGGTATACAAAAAAATGTGACGGGTATGAAACGGGTACGGGTATTGGTCCCGCGGATATAACCGGCTACGGGTCCGAAATTTGTACCCGTGACCAACCCTGGTTACGACATGATTTTAACAATAATCACCAAGACTGTGGCAAAATCTTGGTAAAAAATCGTGTAAAATTGTGGTAAAAATTAAAAAAAAAACAATTTAAAAATTGACGCCCTTAGCATTTGTAACCAAGATTTTGTCATCCTATTTAAAATTTTTTTTAATTTACTTACTGCACGTTCCACGGGGAAGTGCCTCTCCACCATGGATGACAAAAAATCGATAATGCCAAAGGGCGTCTAAAAGAAGGAAAATTTTAGGACAAGAAAATTTTAAAAATGCTTGTAAAATTTGAGATTTTTCCAATTTTTGAAGCCAAAAAATTCTACGGTGAGAATTGTTCCGAGGAATGGTATTAGTTGGGCAAATTCCATTCGTATTTGTCTTTAAAAATTTTTTTTTTTTGCTCATTAATTTTTCGAATTTCCGGCAGCAACCGGTACCGATGGGGGCTAGGCGTCGAAATTCGAAAAATTTTCGAATTTTTTGATAATATTTCTTTATTCCGATACCCTGATTTTTTCAATTTTTCACTTTTGTCCTTGAAGTAAGTTGTATTACTTTAAAAAAAATGAAAATTTTGGACAAAAACAGCAAATTTTTTTTTAAAAATCTATAAATAGTAATACTTAAAATGATAATTTGTCCCCAAAAATTCACTTCTAAAAAAATGTGTCCCTAAAAACCCAAAAAATTATTTTCCACTTTTAAACTAATTTCTCTTATGAAATCCTTAAAAATGAAAAATTTTGATCCAAAATTCATCCTTAAAAATAGTCGTTTTATGGATTTCCCCAAAAAAATCCTAAAGAAAATTTTTATTTTTTTTCCGATTTCCCCCCTTACGAATGGCCTCTCGATGGGGTAGTCCCGGCGGTCGGCGTAGGCGACCAGCTCCGACTCGATCAGCTCCACCATCGCCTCGTCCGGTTGGTCCGGCAACTGGGGCATTTCCATCCGCTTGCGAAACCAGCCGTGGTTGAGGGAGTCTGCAAAAATCCAAAAAATTGTAAAAAATTTGGATAAACTCGAATCATTATTTTTATAGATTTTTTTTTCTCAAAATTCAGGATTTCCTTTTTATAGAATCAAAAAATTCACAAGATTTTTTGGCTCAATTGCACTTTAGCCGTCCTTAACTATTTTAACCGTCCTTAAAAACTTTTAGCCGTCCTTAAAACTTTTAACCGTCCTTAAAAACTTTTAGCCGTCCTTAAAACTTTTAACCGTCCTTAAAAACTTTTAGCCGTCCTTAACATAAAAATTGAAAAAAAATTGAATTTGCAATAAATCGTCAGTATGGTCATTACTAGGGTTGCAGGAATCCCAGCGGGGACGGGGACTGGCGACCCTCGCAGGGACGGGGAAAGATTTCCGCGGAGTCCCGACGGGGTCCCCGCGGGGACAAGAATTTTTTCTGTCTTTTAATTATTGAAAAAAATTCGAAAATTTTCTCAATCAATGAAAATTCATTTTAAATCAATTGAAAACTTTTTAAAATTATTTTTAAGGCAATTTTGAAATTTTTCTAGAAATCCGAGAACTATGAAAAAAAATTCGAGTTCTTCTTTGGTCTATAAAAATTTAAAAATTTTCAATTGGAAATTATTTTACAAAAATCGGAGGCCTATAATAATTTTGGATTTTTTTCAAAAATCTCAAGGACTAATTTTTTTATTAATTTTTTTATTTTTATAGTGTTATTATGCATTTGATCACGAATAAAAAAAATTATTAAGGACGGTTAAAAATTATTAAGGACGGCTAAAAATTTTAAGGACGGTTAAAAATTATTAAGGACGGCTAAAAGTTTTAAGGACGGTTAAAAGTTTTAAGGACGGCTAAAAATTTTAAGGACGGTTAAAATATTTAAGGACGGCTAAACTGCAATTGAGCCGATTTTTTGGTTCTATAGCAAAAATTAGGGATTTTCATTTGATAGCCAAAGTTCAAAAAATTTTTTCTTTTATGGCATCAAAAAATTCAGGCTTTTCGTCTTATTGCGAGAAAAAAAAGTTTTTTCATTTTTTAATATTAAAGAGTCAGGTTTTTTATAATAAATGTTCAGGATTTTCCATTTAAACAAAATTGAGGATCAGATTACATCGAAAAATCAGAATTTTTCTTTTATTATTTAATAAAAAAGAAAACTCGTTTTAGCAATTTACAATGAAAGTTCAGGATTTTTTCATTTTTATAGCAACAAAAGTTCAGGATTTTCTTTTTCTTCGTTGAGAAAAAAAATAAGTTATCATTTTATAGCAAAAAATTTTGGATTTTTTTGATTTTATAGCAATGCGTTCAGGATTTTTGATTTTAAAGCAACAAAAAAGTTTGGGATTTTTTCATTTTATAAGAAAAGTTCAGGATTTTTTTCATTTTATGGCAAAAAAGTTTAGAATTTTTTCATTTTACAGCAACAAAAATTCAGGATTTTCTCATTTTACAGCAACAAAAGTTCAGGATTTTCTTCCCCTAAGCAACTAAAGAAGTTCAGGATTTTTCATTTTAAAGCAACAAAAGTTCAGGATTTTTCGTCATTTATTTCAAAAAACCTCAGGATTTTTCTCTCACTTCGGTAAACCATCACCAAGACGGGTGTGCCAAACATGCCGAAGGACAACAGTTTGTTGGTCCACGGCGATCGCGGCCATCTGATCGATTCTGAGGAGGTCATTTTGGTCGCGAAAAACGAATAAAATATTTTTGCTGAAAAAAAAAGAAATTAATTTAAAACAATTAAGGATTTTCGCATGGGAGCAAAATTTTAGGATTTTTGATATTTGATTTTTTAAAAACCCAGCCCAAGAGCTAAGAAAGGCTAAAAACAGGGCTTATGAAAATTTTTCGGAAAATCGAAGCCTGCAATTTTTTTTCCAAACCTGTGAGTCCTCTAAACATCAAAGGATTTTTTTGAGTTTGCATAAGAATGAAAAGTTAAAAAAAAAAGTTATGAAAATTTTTTGGAAGGTCGCACGGCAGACCAACATGGGCGCCAACAAAATGCCAAATTCGCGAAATACAAAATGTCCAAAACGAAAAGTCTCCATTTTCGACAAATCCATTTTTTCATTGTTATTTCCCCCACCACGAACAAATACTGGTTTTTAATAAGTACAAAAAATAACACACATATATATTAATATATTTTATATTTACATATTGTCGATACCAATTGATTTTAGCTATTTTACAGGCAATTAATTTTTTCATAATTTTAGATGCACTCATTTAATCATTAAAATTTATGATGAATCCTGACACAATTTTCTGTTTAATGCTAAAAACAGAAAGAAAACTATTAATTTTATAATATAAAAAAAGAATTTTTTATTTATCTATCACTTTTTGCAAAAAATCTTTCAGAAAACTTTGAAATGTAAAGCGACTCTCCGATTTTCGGTCTAAAAATGTTCAAAAACGGAAAAACTGAATCTGCCATTTTGTTAAGCATCCTCAAAAACCCCCGAGTGAAGTGCGGAATCTAAAAAAGTGAAGCATTTAATGGAAAATTTTTCGTGACCAGTAAACTCCAGAATTCGTTCAATAATAATTAAAAAAATATCCGACGCGTGACGGATTCGAACTCGGGCTCTTTTCCCTTGTAAATCTAGCATGTACCCAATTGAGCTAAAATGAGAGAGAGACAATAGAATGACCATCCTTTGCTGGGATTGGTCTGCCGTGAGGTCGGGGCCTGCGAAATTTTTTGTGATTTTTTTTTCAAACCTGAGTCCCCTATGTAAACATCGAAGATTTTGAGTTTGCATAAGAAATGACGAGGAAAATAATCAAAAAAATTTCCAAACGAAAGCGCATAAATATATTCAAATGCTGTTTTGGCGCCGAAACTTATACCGTGTATGGAAACAGAGAAAGAGAAAACACGGCGAGAACACACTGGTTAGATCACGTACCGTAGTACGTACACGGACTTCGTGATGTACATTATACGGGTGGTATTCAAGTAGGGTACGTAATACTGGTACGTACATATTTTCACAAATTTCATGCAGTGCGTACACGAACTTAATAAAGTACATTCTACTGGTGTTTGTTTGACGAAATGTGCTAACTCACGTACCGTACTTTCAAGTGCTTTTAGTAAATTTTTGTTTGAAGTTCGGAAAATTTTTTATACCATTCTAATCAGCATAAAATCTGAACAATTTTGCCTTTTATACTTTTCGTCTAACAAAAAAGTTTTCGTACAGACTACAGCATATGGCGGTTTTTTTTAATGTCCCAGCACCGTTTTTTCTATGATTAGGTGGTGGGCAAATTAAAAAGGTTTATGTTTTCTGTGTCAGCATCAGCAGAGAGGCAGAGGAAAAACACAGCAAACACACAGCGCACACAAAAGCACACACCATTTTTCCACACTCTCTCATCATTCCTCTGACCATCACCTCTTCCCTTCTTCCCCTTCTTTTGGCAGAGAAAGCGAGAGATCATTGGCAGAGAAAGCGAGAGAGTGTGGAAAAAGGACTCTCTCGCCTTTGCATCATCTCTCGCTTTAGGGGGCGGGGATAAAAGCCAGAGGAACGGGGAGAGAGAACGTGAGAGAGAGAGAGCATTGAAACGTGAGAGAACGCTTTTTGTGGATTTTATAGGACATTGTGGGTTTCAATGTTGTTCTGTTTTGACGAATCGCTCCATACAAAATAAAAATAATCAGGGGTGGTGACAGAACATCCCCAAAGACAAAACATCCCCAAGAAAATTTCTAGGGTTTTTCTAGGGGGTGAAAAAATTTTTCTTTCAAATCTTATAAAAGAGAATGAAAACTAAAAGAGAATGAAAACTATAATCAGCGTAAAAATCCCATTGAATTCCAAACTTTTTTTTAGCTCCTCGATTTTATGAAGAGGAAACTTTCCTTTATGAACTTTCTCTGCATCTTTTCTCTGTGTACTATTTTTCCGTTATTTTTCTCTGTCACTTCAGTGAAAGATTCGTTTCGAAAGATCGAGGGTTCAAAGCAATTCAATCGGCTCCCTATTTTTTTCGTATAGGAAACCACCGAAAAATATTCCCCAGACCCCCCAAAATGGGAAGAAATTCCTTGGGGATGTTTTGTCTTTGGGGATGTTCTGTCCGGACCCCAAATAATCATATTGCCTTAATTATTTATGTGGAAAACAGCAGAAATGCGCCAAATTCAAATATCCATCCAAACCAACTTATTTTACATATTATTCAAAAAATTTATTTTGCAAAAATGTGAAAATATATAATAAAATAATATGGCGAATCTAATCAGGGATTACAATCGGTACGGATAAAAATATGCGGATTTAAAGTTGCTGGCCTGAATGGTGAAAAAAATCGTGTGAAAATTCGTGTTTTTCAAACTAAAAAAAATTATCCCAAAACTGCTTCCTAGAAAAAAATTTAATATGGAAAAATCGCCAAAAAATCTTTTCCCTCGATGGGATTCGAAGTTCGAACCACCGATCTACCTATGTAGTAGACTATACCATTACCCACTAGACCATCCACGAAATTCTGTTTGAAGACCTCTCTCACACTAGTAAATCATCCAGGTTTGCCGTCATTCGACACAAAAAATATTGAATTTTTCTGGAACCCTTAGGAGGTTGTTTTTCGGAATTTTTTTGTTGAAAAATCAGAAACCTAAATTGAAAGAGAGAGTACCCAATTCGTGACAAGCACCCTTGAAATTCCAAAAAATCAAATTAAAATTTTCTCTTTTTTTGTGTAAATCAAAATTTTTGGGTTTCACAATTTTTCAACGGTCAGGAACCCAAAAAAAATTGTGGGAAAATATTGCGAAAAATATCATCATCATTTTCATCGGATGCAAACAAATTTTTAGTGATCAGAGCAGGAACAGCTTGGGCCGGAACTGGTCCTCCTGCAGGTACAGCATGTTCAACACCTCCGGATGGTTCAACTGCACGGGGGATAAAAAATCCTTAATTTCTGATTTTGGACCCTAAAAATGCCGTAGGCAACCTTACCAAAACTCCGATCCCTCGTGATAAGTACGGTAATTGAATTCTCTACCGTACTCTACCATAACAATAACTACCGTAACCGAATGCTCTACCGTACCCATAGGCTCTACTGAAGTTTCTATCGTATATTACCGTAGTATACACAGCTCCCAAGTACTGTAATCGAACCATCGAACCCACTATTGCCGTAGGAATAAGTACCGTAAACGAACTCACTTCCGTGCCCTACTGTACTCCTTTCCTACTATCAGGATTACCGTAATAAACCACCGTAATCAAACCTACCATCATCCATCGAATTCCTTACCGTACCCACTACGTTGTAGTATTTAGCATAACCGAACACTCCGGTGTACTTCTACCGTACTCGAATCCACACTACCATACCCTTCTACCGTTAGTCCACTACCGTACCCTTAAGTTTACCCGGACTCGTAACTCTACCAAATCCAGTATTGTGTACCCTGTACGATATCCAACCGAAACCGAACCCAGTACCGTAGCTTAACCATTACCGTACTGTACTCATTTTCGTATCCATTACCGCACTACCTATAAACAGTATCCCATACAGTACCTCGCACTAACGTACCCACTATTCTATTGGAAAGCTTAACATACCCACTACCGTATGTGAACGCTCTAGCGTACCTACTACCGGACCCTATTCCCAAAATCATGTCCCTTACTGTACCCGAGTTTACCGTGCCCGTAATTCCTACTTTACCAGGGCCATTACCGTACCTCCTAATACCCACTCGTACCACCATACCAAAAAGACTACTGTACCGGAACCTATTACCGTAACCTAACTCAATACTATACCTTGGATCCAATGGTAGCGCTGCGGGGCCAGGATTTGTCCGCGCTGGGCCCCCCCCCCCACAACTTCTACCGTACCCATACCGTCGTACTAGAACCCATTATCTTACTCTACTGTACCCTTGCCCAACACCGTAAGCGCACCCTCTACCATACCCCCTGCCGTGCCTAGACCATTACGGTCCCGAACAAAAGTACCGTAACCTTTTATCCGCTACTCCCGCTAGCATACCCGATCCCACTACCATAACCATACTACCGTATTCCCCTACCGCGTACCTCGATCCAATGGTAGCGCTGCGGGGCCAGGATCTGGCCCCGCTGGGCACTGCGTCTGTGCCGGCACAACAAGCGCAACCGGATCCCGTGCCGGACAGAGCTGACCGGTGCCGGAAGGCACCACAAAGCGGTGACCGCTTCCGGAAGCTCCAACACGCCGGTGCCATCCGCAAGGATGTGACGATAGACCTTGGTGATCACGGAGGGCAGGAAGAACTCGAAGCCGAACTCCACTGAAATGGATGCGGGAAAATACTGAAAATGCTAATAAGGTTAGGAATGCTGGGAAAAAACTAGAAAAATATTTCTAAGGTCCAGAAAATTCAGAAAAATACTAACAAGTAAGTTGCGGGAAAAGCCAAAATAGGCTAACAAGTAAAAGGGGAAAATCCAGCAGAAAATCCAGAAAACCAAGTTCCGGGAAAATCCAGAAAAATACTAAGTTGCGGGAAAATTCATAAAAATACTAGTGTAAGTTGTGAAAAATCCAGAAAAAATTTAAGTGCAGGGAGGCAGAAACCCGCATAAGTGGTTGGGAATTAGCAGTTTATTATTTTAAAGGGCCTTGGATTTTTCAAAAACTCTCCAAACGCCTCGGATTTCTAAAACGATTTTCACAAGCCTCGAATCTAAATTACAAAATTTTCATAGGCTCCATGTTTGCACAATTTTTGCCATTGGATTTCCACAAATGTTGATAGGCCGATGATTTTTCGGAAAATTTCCACAGGCCTTCATAGGCCTCGATATCCATCTTTCCATAGACCTCGAAATTTTCCCGTAAATTTCGCGAAGTTGCTGGAATCCGCATATAAAAGTTGCACCAAGTTGCCGGGCAACTTTTGCGTTGCGACGACGAACCTGAAGGAAACGCGTCCGGCAGTGCGAGCTCGTCCAGAAGTTGCAGTTGATCTTGAACCCCACGATGCACCAGACATTCAAGGCGTTGACTGAAAGGAAAAATTTTTAGGCACAGCGATTTTCGAACCGGTTTAGACCGTTCAGACCAATTTTCAGACCTTTTTTGCCTTATGAAATTGGACCAACTTGAGCTTTAAAAAGGCTCTAAAAGCTAAAGGGCTTAAGACCTATCAAAGAATAATTTTTTAAAAGATTGCAAGACCATAAAATATTTCGTTTTTTGCCCTATTTTCATGAAAATTTTCGAAATTTTCGTTAGTGAGGAAAAACCCTTTTTTTCTTAGATCATTCCTTAGATTTTGATCCTACAATTATGTGAGGTGCAAAATGATGGGTGCTCACTAGTCGCGGAAATTGTATAAATTTTTTGGGCTCTTTTTTGGCAAAGGATCTGAATTTCTTGAAATTTTTGATTTCAAAAACCGAGATTTTTTTTTATTGAAAAAATGCGATCTTCCAAAATTCTGACTTTTTCGACCCAATTTCTTGGCAAGATACAGTCTTTTGAGGACCAAAAAAATTTCAATGTGCCAAATGTACGCATCGTACTTTTACTACGTGTTTTTTGCTGTCTGACTCCAGTCTTGGCACCAATTTCGGACTCTTTTCGGACCAATTTTGACCCTTTTCAGACCCATTTTCGACCACAATCCGGCCTTCTTACATACCTGACGGGACTATGCCGAACGATGACGAACTCGGCGAACAGCCCAGGCTGGGCCTCGTCCCGGTTCAGCACCGGCGTCCAGTCTAACACGCGTTCCGGCAGCCGCTTGCGCTTCCAGTCCGCGTACCTTAAAATCGATAAAAATCAATCGATAAATCGATAAGGCCAAATCAGTGATCAAAAACCACCCCAATCTCAAAATTTTAGGAGGAAATCAAGGGTTAGGGGCCTAAAATTTCATTAGATGGATTTCTCACATTTTTTACATTTTCAGCTTTTCTTGGAAACTTGTTAACGTTAAAAAAATCAACAAAAATTTGCCAAATGTGGAAGGCAGATTCTTATCTTCAGCGAGGTTTGTGAAATTTTCTGATTTTTAGGGCTTTTTTTTTTTAAAAAAATTGAGTTTACAAGCCGTAAATGTTGGATATGTGATACATGATAATATGATTTTTCTTGTGATGATATTTTTCATTGTCATTATGTATTTCCTTCTCTCTCTCATTCTAAATCTGAGTCTCAAACCTCCTATATAAGCAAGTCATTTCTCACTGTCATTGCTCATTCTGTCCTCATTCCTCCCTCATTCCTTGTTCATTATTCTATTGTATTCTCATCAATAAACAACTATTCTTCATTGTGTCTCTTGGCCTCTTACGACGACCCAAGGATACAACAGTAAAGTCCATGGGAAAAACGCTGTAAATTCAGGGAAACCTGCGTAAATCCATGAAAATCCATCCTCGGGGAGTGTAGAAAAGGGAAGGGGTCCATGTGGGATTTTACCCTTCATAAAAAATTTCCGATTTTTCGCAAAAAAATATATGCCTCGATACGCTAAAAATTCAAGAAAACATTCTCTAAACCCATGAAAATCCATCGGTTGAGAATTCTGGAAAAAAACTTTACGAAAAACCCGTAAAATATTACCGCTCCGCCTCCGCCAGGATGCCCATGAAGTCGCGGCATCGCAACGCCAGCGACTGCTGCGCCTCTGTCGCCGGCGACTTCTTGCTGGAGGAGCCGGCGCGAGCGTTGCGCACCAGCGACAACGGGTGCCAGCCGGCGCCCAGGGATCTGATTTTTAGAGGGTTAGGGTTAGCGGTTTCCAGGAAATTTGTTAGAAAATCGCAAAAAACTAAATAGTTCTGTATTTTACTATGCGTAGGGTTAGGGTTAGATTTTTGCCGGAATTAGGTCCAAAATGACCAAAAAAAATCTCAAGAAAATTGTTCCGGATTTAACTAAGCGTCCGATCTGGCAAGTTAAGCAACGCTGGTTCAATTCTGACTTTTTTATAAAATTTTTGGGGAAATTTTCGATGCTTTTCGACCATTTTTGCCAATTTCTCTGGACCAATAAGAGTGATTTGGCCCAAATTCCGACCATATTACGACCAATATTAAATTTCCAACCAATTATGACACCCTTCGGACCATTTGGGCCCTTTTCAGCTCAATTTTTCACCTTTTGTGGAGCTCCATTTCCGATCAAATTTGACCATTTTTTCGAACCTATATATCCATTTTAATACCATTTGCTCTTTTGCTATTTGAAACCTTTTAAGACCAAATTTTGATATCTTCCGAATCAGATTGACCCCTTTTCGGTCAAATTATGACCTTTTCGGACCAATTTGACCCATTTTCAGAAACATTTTAGGTCTTTTTAGTCTAAATTTGAACTCTTTAGATCCAATTTTGACCCTTTTCAGACCAAATTTGACCCCCTT
>LDKF01000701.1:29658-65169 GCA_001026735.1 Rotylenchulus reniformis | reverse complement strand
TCAGACCCTTTTTCGACATGAAAACCTGAAGTTCGAATTTTTCAAAAATTAGTAAAATAATCTAGGGATAATAATCTTTCTTTTGGTAACAATCTTTTATATGATTCTCTGAAAAGTTTTTCTAATATTTAATAGAGAGTCAAAAAACGACAAGACTTTTGAATCACCCTTGTATAGACAGAGAAAGGAATTGGACTAGAGAGTGGAGACAGAGAAAGAAAGATTTGGCATTATGTTTATTAAAAATATTTGATTTTTTACATCCAATGTTCCAATTATTTTCTGGAAGGGGCCATTTTATCCAGTTTTTGGTTTTCAAAACCTAAACCCCAAAACCAAAACTCAAAACCAAAATCCAAAAAACCCAAAACTTTTCTTGACTCAAAACTCAAAACCAAAAGTTTTGAGCAGCCCTATTACTTATTATTTGAGATATATACATGAAATATACGAATTTTTCAAAACAAAAAATAATAAGTGTTTGGTTTTTAATAATGAATTGGCTTTCCAGAATGTTTTGTTTTCGGTATGGTTTTTTACCTAAACACATTGAGATGTTTCCCAATTAGCTAATTGTTTCTTTCTCCTGTTAATCTAATTATTGACCATTTATGAAATTTTAATGGGTTTATTTTTATATAAAATTTTATCGATGGAATTAACTGTTGCAAAATTTATCAAAATTTTGTAAAAAATGAATTATTTGTGCTTTATTTGACAAATATATTGGATTCGATGGTGAATAAAAAATAATTGACAAGTTTAGTTACATAGCGAAATGAAAAATAATAATTATAATATTTGAATTGGTTGAAAATTTTCTATACGCCGAAAAAAAAGCTCTTAATAAAATGCACGCCGTCCAAACTTCGCAATTAATGAAACGCCGACACGTAGATTGTGCAATGATATACGATCCTCCGGGAAGGTTTGCAGACATTCCTAAAAAATATAAAAATAATTTTTTGAGAGATTGTACATTGGACTATAGGACAAAATTAATAAAAATCAAATCATATTTATTTAAAATACATCATTGAACTACCATTATCTTAATGTGAATAAAGGAATAAATGTTCTTAAAAATTATGATTTTGATTAATTTATTGAAATAAATTTAATTTTAATTAAATATATATTTACAATAAATAAAATTAAATTATTCCCAACAAAGCATTGAATATGTAGGTCTATTCTGTAAAACAAAGTGATGATTTATAAAATTCAACTATACCATCTATTGAATAATGTTTCAAATTTTAAAATAAATTTGCCTTGACGATCTCAACCAATTCCTCATTAGTATCCGTAATTGGACCATATTTGAAGCGAATTTGTTTGCCATTATTCAGTGTGTCCGACAACAATTCTCTCAATTTGGCCATGTAATTCTGTTCAAATTCAATTCGTGCCGAATCATGTTCGTCCGATTTGACTAAATTTGCATCTGTTTCATCGCCAAACCATTCGTTCATTGGTTGCATTGGCTCGTGAATGGCGCTGCCATTCCTGAAATTTATTTTATTCAGTAACTTTTCAGATTAAAAAAATAAAAATTAGATTTAATTTTTTTAATCAGATCAGATTTATTATTCTGAGTTAGTTTATTAAATGCAATTATTTTAGCCTTGATAATCATCAAAAAAATATTTGAAAAAATCTATAAAATTTTTCGTTCTTATTAAATTCTTTCATATAATAAAAATAAAAATTGGATTTTTCAAAAAAAAATCAGTAAGTAAGTAAGATTTTGTTTTAATTAAAAATAAATAAATAATGAAACGTTAAAAAGGATACAAGAAATTATAAACATTTAAAACCCAAAATTCCGAACATAAAAATAATTTCCAAATTATTTGAGCAAGCCAACCTTTAATTAAAACTTTTATAATAAAAGTTATAGCCCAAATTCTAATCAATTTCTGACAAGTCTAATAATTTTTAAACCAAACATAAAAACAATTTTAGGAGAATGATTATATTTTTATTTTATACCCCTGAAAGTAAGAAGAATTAGGAGTTCTTTCATTCGAAGCATTCAATGTATTTTTGTATTCCCAATCATCCATTGGATGTTTGTTGAAGAGCATCCGATAAAGTATTATGCCCAAAGCCCAAGTGATGTCTTTTTCGTGTGCTACCATTCGATTTTCCTAAAAAAATATTTCTATTTAATCGTGATAATGGAAAAATAGCGGATTTTTAAAATTAATTTAGGCCAATTTCTTGCAAAATTAAAAAATAATCAGTGATATAAATTATGAAAATTTTGAAATTTTTGACATCAAATTTAAATTTACATATGAGGACATAATGTTAAGCTGACCGATTAAAGATATCAAACCGTATTTAACTCTAAAATAAGAGCTAGGCTTTTAAACCTCCTCAAAGGCGGGCTTTATTTTAGAGGAAAGATATATGTACGGTATTTTATTTTTTTAAAACAAGAATTTTTATTATCCCGGACATTGTGTGCTTTCAGGTACTAGTTTTTTATGTTGGACAATTTTTTAATTTTGCTTAATTAAAAAATTTTATTTTCATTTCCCGCCAATTCGTTCGACAATTTTTTAAGTTTGCTTAATAAAAAAAAATCTACCTTAATCTGCTCCGGGCTCATGTTAAGAACATCTATGATGAGCAAAAACTCTGACTTTCCATCATATTTTTTGCTAGATGTTACATCTTCTTTGATGAATTCAAATTTCACATTTCCCGCCAATTCCTCCTCATCATATTCTTCCCAATTTTTTGGCACCACTACAAACTGTTCATGAGACAAAATTGAGCAATTTACCAAAGGCTTGCCAATTTTACTAATAGGAATGGTATTGACCAAATTTGCGAAAATTTTCGCTGTGATTTTGGATGGGACATTTTGGCCATATTTGTTGAGCATGGAATTCCAGTAATCCGCAAAAGGGATATGGATTGGAATTTCGCCAGAATGCGAATGTTCATCATTTAAGAAGCTCGTTTCGACACCATTTAAGTGGACTTTCGGGACGAATTGTTGGTTGCTTTTAGCGGAAACTGAAGTGTTAATTGGCATATTATTTATTTTCAACAAATCAAATGTAAAAAATTTAAATAATAAAAAAATAAAAATTCAACATTTTACTTCTGACAAAAACTGAATTATTAAATGCGAATTGAACATGAATATTCTCATGATTCTTTTAAAATAACTTTTTAATAGATTTTATTTTACCATTCTCCCGAGAATTTGTAATTCTTCTAAGTCCATTTGGATTTGTAGATTGGATTTTCATAAAATTGTTACCATTCCGTTCCAGATTCGATTTTAAATCATTTGTAAATATTTGGTCATTTTGAACCATTATAGTACCTATAAAAATAACAAAAAAAAACTGAGAAAAAATATTTTACCTTTATGTCCTATAATAACAGAGTTCATCGCAATAGTAAAAAATATATTCAATAAAATTAAGAAAATAATCGAGAAAATAGAGAATTTTGTCATTATTACCTGAATCGAAATATAAAAGACAAATCAAATAAATTTACAAAATATTTGTGAAATTATCGGAGTTTTATTTTTTATTTAAAAAATAATTATAAAATATTTATTCTTTTTAAAAATATATATTATCAAAATATCAGAATAATTTAAATAAATTTACTTAAATAACATATAATGGAACATTAATTGGATTATATAAAATTGTAATGGATTGATTTTATTTTAATTTGATAAGTCATGCAAAATCATGGTGATATTTATAAAGTAAATAATTAAAACAAAAATATTTCCGACGGAAAAATAGAGCTAGGCAAATACTATACATTATTATTGTCAATATTTTAAATAATAAAAATAAAAATATTATTATTAAAATTCCAATTAAATAGTAAGAATATTTAGATGGAAAATAATAAAGGTTAATTCTGATAAAGCAGTCAATAGTTGATCCATACCCTTATGATTCTGGGATTTCTCCGTACAAATATACACTCATTACCTCATAATTATCTCATAATCACCTCATAATTAATGCATTTTTGGGAATGGTCATCTGGGTAATAGATAAGGAATTCGTTTCAAAAAAAGCTGGTTCAAAGCGTTTATCACGCGCTATTATTTCTATTTTAAGTTCAGCCAATTTTTCAAAATGGGCGTTTAGTCATTTAAAATAATTAACATAGAACGGAAGGTAGCAAAATTGAAATAAAAATAAAATCTTTGTAATAATATCTTGACATAAAATAATCAGATAACAATATAGAAAAATCATAAAATTGGCTGAACTATAGGTATTCCTGAACATTTTTTCATTATTTCAATTTTTTATTCTTTAATTTATATAAAAAAAAATATTATTTTTTTTTGCTGTGTGGTCAAAACTCTCGATTTGAGCCATGTGGCTAAACGCCCATTTTGAGCCGTGTGGCCTAACGACCTAGCACCAAAAATAAAATATTTGAGTCAATGTCAATTTATTTATTTGTAAATATCTCGTTAAGAGGTTAAGATGTTTTTTTGATAAATAAGACTTTCATGAGTAAAATTTAATAGGGCCATTTCTCATTATATTTAATAAACCTATTATGTAGTTTTTATTCTAATTTTTTTAATTTCAAAAAAATCACGGTGCTAATTCGATTTTGGAGGGGGAGTGAATGCCCTGAAAGCCAAAAAGTCGGTGGTCGCTTCGCGAATTCTGCCCCCAAATGTCTTGGGGATGAACAGCACATCGCCAGAAGCAACGTATTCTTTTAGAAGTACGGCGCTGCCCGTGACCACGATCAAAATGTATCCTGAATCGATGGGGGCCAGCTTGGAGACGGAATGCTTAAAAAATTATTTTTTTTAATTGTTAAAATTCTAAAATTTAAATTATTCACAGTGATTTTGTGGACCGCGAATTCGTCCACCGGTGGCGCGTATTCTTGCACCCCGTCAGCGAGCAGTTTTGGTTCCAAAATCGGTGGGTCGTACATCCGATAAGTGAGGGAACTGCAGAGTGTGGACACGTCTTTGAACTTGGGAGTCAGGCCAGCGCGAATGGTGTTGTCCGATAAGGCCATACATTCCATGCAGTCTGTTAAATGTCAAAGTGTATTGTGGTCAAAAAAATAAAATTTTGATTTAAGACGTTTGAAAGAGTAATGGACCTGTGAAAGTTAAAGCAACATGAACCAAAAATTCGATTAAACAGTCAAAAAATCCAATTTTTAAGGATTATACAGTTTTCCTGGTTTTTGGAGTTTCATAGAAAATTTCTCAACAATTGATTTACGCACACCAACTTGGATTTTTGGCTGATAGACGAAACTAGTTATGAAGACATTTGAGGGAAAAATCTAAAAAAAATAATTTTATTCTTATCTAATTTTTATGATTGTTCAGCGAAAAACAATAAGTAAAAGAATATGTAAAAAATTTTATTCAAATTAAAAAAATAGTTTTTTTTGTAAAAATGAAAAGAGCTTTTCAAAATATATTCACTCAATAAAACCCGTGTAAAAGTTTTACCGCCAGAAAGGTAAGCATGTGGCTCGTTGGGTCCCAGAAATGTTGCTTCTCCAGGCCGAAGAATGAAGTAATTGAGGAAGAATGGGGCCAAAACACCGATGTCGCCGCCAGGGAATTGGTCGTTCAGACGTAAAACCAAATCGTCAACTGGGGTCCGGTTGGATTCTAGAAGTTATTAAAAATTAATTTATAATTTAAAGTAGTAGAATTTTTTATCCATTTCAATTTCATATTCATCCAATTTTCACCTTAAATAAATTCATCCTTAACAAGAAAGCTTAAAAATGAAGGTTATGATTTTGAAAATAATTCGAATAAAATTATTAAATAATTGTCGCAAAATATTTGTTGGAAATTTCTATACTTTGCTATTTGCTCTCTTCCATCCAGAGAAGATTGAAAATTTGGTCCTTTTGATATTCCCTACTTTTATCTCAAGAAATGCACATTCTTTATTAAATTATTATTATTTTTTGGAATTCTCACTGTTCTTAAGTCTGCGTGTGATCTTGTCCACCGTTTGAGCCACTTTGTCCTCCGGACTCGTCCAAACTTTGCCGAAAATCTGGCGCAGTGCGTTCTTGGCCTGAGTCTGGTCCCCATGTTCCAATTCATCCAGCAACGAGCAACAGCAACAGACCTCACGACCCTCAGATGCCCGTGACCACGATCAGTAGCAGAATGGAGCCAGCATCGATTGGGGTCATGCAGTCTGATTTAAAGATGAAGAAAATTAAAAATGATGCCGAAAAAAAGGAATAATTTTAATTTCTGATTTAATGATCTGTTACTAGGAAATCGGGAGGGAAAGAAATTTATTTTTTCTAGAAACTGAAAAAATAATATAAAAAGAATGCAGTTAAATCTGATTTATGAGTGAGAAATATATATTGATCCTATTATTTTTGCCCTGTTTGTATTTAAATATTTGCATATCCTTGATCAGAACTCCTTTGCACCTCTTTTTAGCATAATTTATGATGCGAAATTGTGAATACAAAAAAAAGAAGAAAAATAATGCTTTTGATTTCATTTTTTGAATATATCTAAATTAGCCACATAATAATATTTATACAAATGATTGATTCTTGGAGATATAAAAATTATTTTTCAATTCTATTTCTGGATTTCTATGTTATTTAAATTCATGTATTTTAATATAAAATCATGATCAAAAATAACTTCTAAAGCAACTTAACTAAAATGCTTTTTGATAGGTTAATTTCTGAAATGTAATTTTATGATGAAAGATATGAGTTTTTGTGATTAAATTTTATTTATCTAGCTATTAAAATTCTTCGGAAAATCTATAATTATAAAAATCTATAAATTTAGAATAAAGTTGTTAATTTGATTTATAATATTAAAAATTAGATTTAAATGTATCATGAGCATTAAATAAATCTACCATAAATATGTAAAATAGAAAAAAAAAGAAAAAATTGTTATTTGATTTAGATGCGCTACTTCCATTTTATTAAAATCATTAATTTTAATTTTAAAATCATGAATATGTCAAATCTTTGATAAATAGATCAGAAAATTGCACTTTATTATATAGAAAATAAAAATGCACTAAATGTAAGTTTATTTTTGAAAATACTAATAACTATCTTTTCAAATGAAAATATATCAATAATAGGAAAAATCAAAAATCGTTCTGCTCCGACCTTGAGACCGAAGCGGTGCCAAAAATTCATTTATTTTTTTTCATTAATTTCATATTCTTCATTAATTTTGGAACATTATTTAAAAAGATATATCTAATTAACAAGTTAGAGGCCTGCATAAAGGCACTTTTTGGCCTCTTACATAAACATAGAGCTTTTATTATGTCACCAAATTAAAGTGCTGATTTAATTTTTTGATTTATATTTGTCAGGGAAAATGTTTAGAATTGATGTACAAAAAATGATTTAAAAAATTCTCTTTATTCATGATATTTATCGAAATTTCTCCATGGAGAATTGCTGCATGTTGTCTGAATAACTAATCAAATTGCTACTTTTTTTGATTCGAGTTCATATTAATAATTTTATTTAATATCATCCCTTTTACAACATCATATTCATCTTATCAAAAATCCGCTATCTTGAATACAAATTTCTTTTATCATAGGAAGTCCACAACAGCATGGAGTTCATTGAATGTTATGCGTTTTTCTGGTTCAAACAGAAGACATTTCTGAAGAATAAGGTCAAAAAAGAATTTTAATTTCACAATATCTATATTAAATAATAATTTTAGTAAATAATGATAGTGATTCTAATTTTGTTTTTTATTTTTATNTAAATAATTTTTTGTTTATTATCATTATAATATTAGATGTCTGAAAAAATATTTAGTAAACAAATCTCTTTTATAAAATTATTATTTTTTTGTCAGTTAAAAAGAAATTGTCTAAAATAATTTACCTTTGCCAAATGTATTAATTTCTTCATTTGATCCGATTTCGGGGTTGGCGGCCATCGGATTTGTATATTTTGGCTCATTACCATGTTTCGCAATTTTTCAGTGTAATTCTGATCCAATTCCTTCACTTCCTTCTTCAATGCTTCATCCATATCACTATATTCTGAACCCATGTTCAATAATGTTAGTGGCCTGAATTTTCAATTTTAATGTTGGAATTTAATAAATTTATTTTTACATATTCTACTTAATAGAACACCATAAAATTGAATTATACTGGTTTACTCATTTGAAAAAGTCTCAAAATTGAGATTATCTTTTGACCCCAGAAAATGCCCCAAATTTTGAGGGGTTTTGGTGACCTCATATTACCTTTTTTGCATTGACTAAAAATTTTCTTTTTGGCATAATAAAAGAGGGTCCTTTTGGCTATATTTTTCATAACTTATTGGGTTTCTATCTTTATGGAATATGTCATATAGAGACTATAGAATAAATATGGTAGACTGTCAATTTTGGGTGTATTTAAATAAAAAATCATAACTTTTCTAAATAATGAATTAGAATTAATTTTTCATGTAAAAATGATAAAGTACCATTTATTCTACAATATAAAAAAGAGTGCAAGAGAATTGGTAGCAAAATACCAAAGTTATGAATTTTTTAAAATGGTCCAATGACAGGGGGTCAGAACTTAGTTTACACCCTAAGTATATAAGCTAATGAAATGAAGGAATTTTTATAAATTTTCTACTAAATCAAATAAATTCGAATAATTGTTTGTTTTCTTTCTATTAAATTTAATACATTAAATTGACTATAATTCATATTATTGTATCACTCCTTATAGCACAACAACAAGGATAATATTATTTTCCTTATTTACCTAAGTATCAAAATTTAAAGTCATTTTTTACACTCACTTTTGTATTGCATCCAAAAAATCAGTCATTTCCCTATTATGAAATGGATGTCTATTGAAGAGCATTTGATAGAGAATTACACCCAAAGACCACATGATGTCCTTATCACCTGATATGGTGATATTTTCCTGAAAAGTAATTTTTAAATTTTATAAAGCTATTACTAAATAAATTGCAATTGTTTAAAAGGAAAGGGCCTTAATTTTCCAAATTTTCTCTGGCAGCTCATACAGTGAAATTTCTTCGTCCGAAAAATGCTCATTTTTTAATAAAGCTTTGAAAAAATTTTGATATACTTATAACACATAAAAATTTTGGGAAAAAATTTTTTCTGGAAAACAGACGGAAATTTTTTTGTCCATCCCCATCCCCGATTTTTTTTCAAAATCCCCGTCCCCGTGCTACCCTAGTTAAGCTGACCGATTAAAGATATCATATTTCATGTTTTTTAAAACCAAGAATTTATATATTATTTATTATCCTGGACATTGGAATGATTTCATGTGTTTTTATTGGGTTTTTTTTTACTTCGCCTGTCTTAATCTGTTCCGGGCTCATGTACAGAACATCTCTGATAAGTAATAACTCAAACTTTCTCTCGTATATATTACTAGATGTTACAGCTTCTTCGATGAATTCAAATTTCACATTTCCCGCCAATTCCTCCTCATCATATTCTTCCCAATTTTTGGGCACCACTACAAAATGTTCATCGGACAAAATTGAGCATTTCACCAAAGGCTTGCCAATTTTACTAATAGGAATGGAATTGACCAAATTTGCGAAAATTTTCGCTGTGATTTTGGATGGGACATTTTGGCCATATTTATTGTGAATTGAATACCAATAATCCGCAAAAGTGATTTTGATTAGCATTTCGCCAGAATTCGGATTTTCATCATTTAAGAAACTTTTATTGACATCATTTATGTGAACTTTCGGGACGAATCTTTGCTTGTTTTTAGCCAAAACTAAAGTGTTAAATGCAAATTATTTATTTTATAGAATTTAAATATATTTAAAGACTGAATGAGGAATCATGCCAATAATTACAAATTACCTAAATCCGAATTTAACATAAATATTTTCTTATTTTTTAATTTTAATGATTATTTTTCAATTAAATCTATAAGCACTCAGCTAATTATTTTTAAAAAATATAAAATAATTTTTATTTTACCCTTCTCCTTAGAATTTGTAATTCTTCCAAGGCCAATGAAATTTGTAGATTGGAATTTCAAAAAATTGTTACCATTTTTCTGTTCCAGGTTGGATTTTAAATCCTTTGTAAATTTTGGATCATTTTGAAGCATTATAGTACCTATTAAAAAACAGATGTATTGAGAAAAAAAATATTTTTAACCTTTATGGCCTATATTGGCAGAATTCATCGCAATAGTAAAAAATATTTTCAGAAAATTTAAGAAAATAATCGAGAAAAAAGATAAACTTGCCATTATTGCCTGAACAAATTATAAATATAATTTAAAAAATTTTACAAAACAAAACGATATTTTTAATTTTTATCCATTTTTTAAAGAATATATATTATCAATCTATCAGTTAATATTAAATAAATTTGCTTTTATATAATTAATGAGTTAATAATTGAATATATATAATCGATTAATTTATATAGATAAGTCATGCAAAATCGTGATGATGATATTTATGAAGTAAATAAATAAAACAAAATATTTACGACGGAAAATTAGAGCCAAATCATATCAATACATATATATTAGCGAATTATGCAAATTTATTAAAGAATATAAATATTTAAAAATAAAAATGATGGAAACGTTGCAAGTTCTTGGCAGAAAGGTTACTTTCGATGGAAAATGATTAATACTAAACTGATTAAAGCACTCACTAGACGATGATTTCCATGCTCTTATGATTTCGAGTTCTAGACCCCTTTACTCATAATTACATCATAATTACTTCATAATCACTCATAGTACTGATTTTTTGGAAATGGCCATCGCTATAAGGCAATAATTTTCGATTTATTTGACTTTAAGTGTTAATTTTAATTTAATTATTTATCAAATGAAAAAATTATCAATTGATATTCTGATTCTTACTGTTTTAGTTCTCATCAGCGACTCAAAAAAAACTTCAACTCAAACATGGGTGGTTTGAAAATAATTTGAAAAAATAATTAATTTAGGTACTTATCGATATCACTTATTAATTAGTTAGACAAAATGATAATATCATTTATAACGAATTAATTATAATGAATCGCACCAAGTATAATCTTCATGGGTTTTTGGAATTTTACTTTTTGCATTCTGACTTGTGAGAGTTTTGGATTTTTTGCTCCGATTATTTGTTTAATTCTATCGAATATTGGAATTTTGTGCGCTTTTGGAATCGAAATTCATTTATTATATTTTTTCTTCTAAATATGCAATTTAGATTTTTGAAGCGAATATTCAACTTTGATACAAAAATCCTGACAGCCTTTCCTCAGTCTCGAAGCCTTTTTGATGGGCTTAAAGTTACAAACTCCGTTTTCCATATATTTATTAGTTTAATAAGGGTATACATTTATAATAGAATTCTTTGTCGTTTGTAAAAAAATAACGAATTATTTAATGTGAAAAACAGGATGAGTAACATAGAAGAATAACTCTAAGCTAGGTATGTGTTTCCGACAATGAAATCGGAAATCCTTCTGGGAGAAAACATTATACATAAAATGCATTCCATGCAGTCTGATTTAAAGATGAAGAAAATTAAAAATGATGCCGAAAAAAAGGAATAATTTTAATTTTTGATTTAGGAATGATCTGTTATTAGGAGTAGAGTGGGAAGTACCTCATGATTTGTGATATTTAAAAGGTGTAAAAAATTAGAGATACTATATGCTTAAAAAATTCAACTGCTTTGAGTTCAAAAATCAGGATATTACCTTCAAAAAATTAAAAATTATTATTCTCGTGATTTTCAAAAAAAAAATCTAAAGGACTATGGGTTTTAGTAGAGTTTCATAGAAAATTATCAGACATGGTTTTTTCTTCTTAAAACCTTATTTGACGAAATGTGGATGTTAGGCTGATTAGCTGCAAGGCCAAATATTCTTTTAAATCTTATCAATATTCATTATCTGCCACAAACTCGACATAAAAAAAGAGATTAAAAATATTCTTATAGAAAAATATCAAAAATGCCTTTAATTCAAAGAAAATAACATAATTTATAATGAAGAGGTAAAAATATTTATTCATTCCATAAAAGTACAAAAATTATATTACCGCCAGAAAGGTAAGCATGTGGCTCGTTGGGCCCCAGAAATGTTGCCTGTCCAGGCCGAAGAGTGAAATAATTGAGGAAGAATGGGGCCAAATGGCCGATATCTCCGCCAGGAAATTGCTCGTTCAGTCGCAAAACCAAATCGTCAACGGGGGTCCGGTCGGATTCTAGAAGTTAATAAAAATTAATTTATTAATTTATGTCTAAATTAATGTAACAGAATTTTTATCTACTTTCGTATTTCCCAAATTAAGCTTTCCTTCAATAAAATTGCTCCATAAGAAGAGAGCTTAAAAATGAAGATTATAATTTTGAATATAATTTGAATAAAATTGTTATATAGAAAAATTAAAATCCGAAAAAGGATTAATTTCAGTCTTACCATTTCCGGCTTATGATTATCGTCAGGATAATGTTGCGGATATTTGACGTGCAATCGAGCCGCTTGCTCCTTGGTTGGGTGTGACTGGATGGACAATGCCTTATTCACCTACTTTAGGAGTAAAATATAATTAGGCACGCTCAATAAAATTCAGAAAAAATAAATAAAAATTTTATTTCTTTTATCAAGAGCAAACTCACCGATAAAACTTTGAAAAGAAAGTTCAATTTCCCCCGCTCATGGGCCCCCAAAAAATTTGGATTTTGTTGCAGATATTCCTGCAAAGTCATCGCTGGATTATTCCGCAATATGGATGGCCCATGCGGATGGGTGCCCATCCACAACTGAAATAATTCTTACTAAAATTTAAAGTCTATTTTTAGAAAGAAAAATAAGATGCTTAAGAAATCGAAGGTTCAGTTAAAATTTTTTAAAAAAAAATCCGAAAGATCTTATCCATAGCTACCCTTTCCAAATAACTTCGGGCGTGCCCCAGCAGAATGGTTCCTAAAAAATAATTCACTCACCTCGGCATATTGTTTGTTTTCATCGACTGATTCTGTTGGCAGCAATAAGGCGATGAAGCTGTCAGCACCGGTCTTAAGAATTAAAATTAATAAAAAATAAAATTTTTCCTAAAATTTTGTTCTCTGATTCACTTATCCCTTTTCAACCTCTACAAGAAAAATCAAATCAAAATTAGAAATTTTAGGCTCAATTAGTTGAAAAAATAGGCATGTTTTTACATCTTTTAAAATTTATTTAATTTACCTTGCCCCATGCATAATGCTGCACCGCGCACTCCAATTTTTCCATTTGTCCTATAAAATATCAAAAAATGGTGAAAAAAAATTATCGAGCCAATTAACAATTTTTTAGGTTAAATAAATCGAATTTTTTAAAATTTTTCTGAAATTGGAAATTTTTACTTTTGTATAGTTTGTAAATACAATATTTGGGACTAAAAGCAAATACCAATATTTTAAGTATTTGTTGTTGTCAAAAAACTAAAGCAGCAGAATGAACAATGAATATCGATGAGAATGAGAATAAATAGAGATTGGTAGAAATGCGATTGTACATAGGAATGAATTAGTTTATGTGATGCTAGAGAAATAAAGAGAGAAAGAGCTTAATGCCAAATCAAAATTAGTGCAAAATATGAAACAATATACAAGTGTCCAATTTATTTTAAAATATAGAAAATTTGGAGAACATTTACCTTTATGGTCTAAATTGGCTGACGAGTTCATCATAGTACTAACATCAAAAAATAAGTTCCAAAAAATTGTCAATAAAATTACCATTATATTAGTAATTTTATATGAGCTTGAATTTATAGGAAATTTTTAAAAAGTATTCTCAAAATTTCTGTTATTACATAAAAAATATCATTAAAATTCATCTAATTAAAAAATAATTAATAAAAAAATAGCATAAAATATATTAATTATACTCTCATATCAAAATTGGACTATAAATGACTACTTACCTTATATATTATCGCTTTATATACATATTATATATAGATGAGTATGCAAATAGAATATTAACAAAATATTTCCGACGGAAGATCTATATAATTAAAATTATTTATTAAAATTTATTATCATAATGAGAAAAATAATCAAAAATGTAATTTAACTTATCTCTAAGCTGGTGAAAATCATCGTTTGAAATGGTCCATATATTTTTTATTATTGTTATTTCAAGCCTCTTTTATTATATTTAATATCGTACAAGGGTACCCAAAATCTTGATAACTCTTGATCCGTTAAAATTTTAAATTTTGATTTTTAACAATGTATATATTGTAAAATATAAGAATCAAGCTATTTTGTTTAATACATACCAAATATATAATTTACAAATTTATTAATGCAATTAACTAGAATAATGCCCAAATGCAATCTTGCAACTTTTGACTTTAGCGCAAATATTCGCCCTGCACCTTTTATAGAATATTTTCTATTCTTTTTAATTTGAATATTTTCAAATTTAATTCAACAATCAATTTAGATATAATACATATAGCGATTCAATGATCCTTTTAATAATATTAAAACCACAATATTGTGTCCATATCGAATTTGATTTTTTCTTTTTTTTAAATTGAACTAATTATTACATACTTTCACACTAATTTATTTATCTCTAATATATATTATATATGAAAGAAAAAATAGATGAAATTTTAAGCAGAATAAATAATCAATGTCCTCTTTTAAAATGTGTAATGTTTTTTTTGTCAGATACATATAATTTACAAATTTATTAATACAATTAATAAATTTGTTTTTTGTCAGATAAAATTGTGTGTATTTTATGACATTTATATAACATTTTAACGCATTATTTTTTATATAACTACTTATAGTTGATGTATATTTGTTAATATAAAATATAATTAATAGGTATATGCATTTTTCAGCTTATAAAAAAGTATAGCTTTTTACTTTATAAGCAATTGTGTTGTAAAGGTAAATTATAAATTTGAATAATACATTATGTAAGTATAAGATTTAACTTTTAATGTCAAATTTTGTGTTAATATAGATTTTCCATTGATAGCTTGTTATTTCATAAATGAATTTTCATTTCTTAAATTTTAACTCTTTTATTATAATTTTTTAATGAATTTTTGGCCCATTTTAAATAAAAATGTTTTTATATCTGTTATGTTTCTTCGGAATTATCATCATGGATATACGATTAGTTGGAGCAAATAAACCCAAATTAGTAATCAAAGTTACGCGCCAAAATGAAGCGTTGCGAGCGAACCAATTTTTTGAGGTAAATCAGTTAGTTAAGCAATGGTCATTATAAAAAAACATTCTTCTTTAACTAATAAAAGACAAAATTTCACCTGGATTAAAAACAGGCGAAAATTTATTATTGAACATAATACGTAAATGATATATGTAGATATTATACTTCCAAAAATTGAAAAATAGGCTGGCAAAAGACGAACCCTAACAGGTGCCACTCACTAAAGCGCTTTAATTTTTTAAATTTTAACAAAGTCTTTTGTGTGATTGTGATTTTATCCAGTGAAAATTAATCTTTGATGTTAAAGGGCATCATCGGCAATTGAAATTGTCGAGAAACGACTCATTTTTATTTATTTTTTATTGATTTTATGCACAATTATTTTTTAATTTTAAAAAATTTTTTAATAACAATATACGCCAGAGTTTATGTGCCACTCATATTTTATGGATCAAAAGTAGCGCGAATTTCAGGTGAAAGTTTACCCCGTCCAGCAGCAACAGGAGGATATGGCTGGTTTCGTCCTGTCCAGTTCCTTCCAGGAATTTCTTTCTCCCAACTCAATTAGTTTGGACCCCTCCACCGATGTGCCAAAACCCTTAGCTGCTGCCCGCACTATGGGCGCTTTGGGATTGGCAATTTTTAATCTCGAACACCCAGCCAATCAGTTCGAAATTTCCGTCCAAAAATTCCGACTCACGGTGAAACAGGCCAAGTTGTCGGGCAAGAATTATCTGAAAATCATACCGGTGGATGAGGTTTGCCATTTAATATTTCAAAAAATATATTCTTAAAAAATAAGGATTTTTTAAATAAAAAATATTTTTACATAGAAATTAAACTTTGATTTAAAGTCAATTCTGGAAAAATATCCAAAATATTATATAAAATAAAAAGGATATCTTTATTTAACTCTTAAAATTTAAATATTCTGATTAATATTCTAAAATAATTAATCTTATTACCCTCAAAATTTTAAATATTTTAATTGATAATCTTAATTTAAGAATGATCAATTTAATTTTAATCAAAATAATTTAGAATCCTTTAAAAAAGGAAACTCATTACATTGAGGATTTTTGTGAGAGAAATTTAGTGATCAACCTACGTTATGGTAGTGGCTACTCAAACTTACATTATTCCCATCTTTCTGAAGTAAGCAATTATTAAAATTCATGAATATATAATATAGTTTATTATTAATATTTCATTTAAATTAATCGAAATAACAAAAAGTAAAATAATATCATTTTTATTTTTATAAACCCGATTAAATTCATTTTTAAAAAATTCTTTACATTACATGGTTTTAAATTATTTTTTACAAATAAGGATTCGCGTAATGATTAATATAAATTACCTATAATCAGTGCCGACTTGAACTTCCAGCCTTTCTCATCTTTCTAAATTATTAGAAAATTTTTTGCTTTATCTGTTCTCTTCATAATTTTATATACAAATGAGAACTTCTATCAATTTTCAAAAAGTTCAAAATTTAACTTTTAACCAAGCAAGGACATCAAAACTTCGGCTTCATTTTTTGTCAATTTTTGAGCTAATTTTTTTATAACAAAAAATATTTAATAAACCTTTATATATTTGATTTTTAATTTTAATTCATGTACTAATAATTTAGTTGCAACTTCTGCGCAAATTCACCATTGTCGTTGTTGTTACGAATTCGCATATTTCCTTCGGTCCTTATTCTTACATGTTCCATTTGAGATGTTCCGATAAAGAAAAAAACCATTTTTTGTTCGAATCAAAGATTGGAGTAACAGTTGAGACGAAAGTTGAGCTTTATGATGAACTGTGTGAGAGCGGGAAATATGAACTGAACATTGTCATTGCAAAATCTGAAGGATGGGGCTGCTATGAAATCATGGTGTTTTTGACATATATCATACGGAAAATATGTCCTTTCAAAATTCTTTTCACAGAAATTACAATTAAATAATTAATGCATTAATTAAAAAATTATTTTAATACACTTGTGGACATGAAAAATGTTCCACCGTTTTTTTAAACTAGTTTGAAGCGGAATGTCTGAATATCGTTGTTGAAAAATGGCCAAAACGAAAGCTTTTTGTTGAAGCTTACAGGCCCAAAATTATAAAAAAAATATATAGAATTTTATGCTATATCTTCTGGTATTTTTAGTTTTTCAATTTTCCCTGAAAATTTTTGAAATTTTTAGGAAAACATCGATTTTTGTATTTCACGAAAATTTCGACTTTTTGTTTGAATTTCGAAAAACTAAAAATACCAGAAGATAGAGCATAAAATTCTGCCTATATTTATTTTTATAATTTTGGGCCTGTAGGCTTCAAAAAAAAAATTTTGGTTCAATCTTCTGAGTGTCGGTCTTTTTGGGTGTCGGTATTTTGCGCCACTGTCTTGCACAATGCACATGAACATAAAAGAGAAAGAAAATGGAGGAGAGAACACGCAAAAAGGAGAGAACAGTAGAGAAAAAAGAAACGATATTCAGACATTTCGCTTCAAACTATAGTTTAAAAAATGGTGGAACATTTTTCATGTCCACAAGTGTAGTTATTAATTTGTTAATATTTTTGGCATATCTCATACGAAAAATATGTCCATCCAAAATTCTTTTTCATTGAAATTATAAATTAAAATAATTAATTCATTATTGTTATTTTTTAATATTATTTACAAAAAATATTAATTTTTTCTTATGCTAAAAATTAAATAATCGGAACAGAATTTTTGAAATTATTCAAGAATTTTAAGCATTTAACTGTTACAATAATTATTATATTTTTTTATTAATTTAGCAAGAAAACACGACTGAATTTGTACAATGTCCAATTCCAAATTCCGATGAAAATGAAATTTTTTACTATTTTTCCTACAGTTTTTATAATCATAATTTGATATGTTACAAAATGGACAAATCTAGCTATCCACAAGAGCAATGTAAATGTCTTTTTAAACTTTTTTAAACTTATTTTTCTCTTATTTACAGCGAGTAATGGCCAGAAAGGAAAAAGGAAAATGTTCAATTTTCTGAGTGATGATGACCCACGTGAAATTGAAGCTACAAACTCAAATATCAATGAAACTGATGAAGAATCTCCCAAATTTGTTGATTTTTTGGCCACATTTAAACCATGAAATCAGATTTTAAGAAAATAACATTTTATTAAATTTATTATTACAACATTCTAATATGTAGACATTTTTTAAATTTTTTATTTAATTCATTAAGCTAAATATTTGAAAATTTTATAATAATTTCAAGTATCTTCTATAAATTTATATGAAACTGATATCATTTTTCTGATCCTGTTATCAATTGAACATAAACTATTATTAATGGTCAAAAAAATCAACCAGGGGTATGGGAACGGATTTTTTGCAGACCCGACATTTGCAGAAAATTCATACTCGGTTCAAACGAAACCCATATAAATAAATTTGATGTCAATTTGCTACAAAATGAACCTAAGCTCATTCGAATTGGTCCAATATGAAAAAAGTTATGGCCCAAATACTGTGAATTTGACCAAAAATATTATTTTGGCTATAACTTTTTTCACAAGGGATGAATTCGTATAGGCATAGGCTCATTGTTAGCTAATTTTTACTCTATTTTTGATATCTAAAAAACTGCTCTAGGTTTCGCTTAAACCGAAAACTGTGTCGAAGAATTCTCTTTATTTGGTCCATGTTTAGCCTTTATGAATACAAATATTTATGCATTAAAAATTAAAATAATAAAAAAGGAAGAAATTTTCGTCAAAAATATCAAACTGATACTTTCTTCATTAAAAGGAAATGTCTATGAAATTTTCAGAAACATTTCTTAATTTTAGTACCATTATTGATACCATTTAGATTAGTACCAAAAGAACTTGTAGAGATCACTTTGGTAATACTAAAAGAAAAAATCGTTAGATGAAAAATACCAATGAATTCGGGAAATGACTTAAGAGGTTTTTGCGCCATATATATGAACTATTTTTTCTATTTTTCTGCAATTTATAATTAACATTTTTCCTAATTTTGATCAATTTCCAATTAATTACAAATATCTGAAATATCTAAAATCTTTCAAAGCAAAAGTATTTGTGATTTCTATTTGATATATTTTTCTATAAAAAGAATCACTCTGCAAAAGCTCACTTTATAAACTTAATTTTTAAACAAATCGCAGTATTATTAACTTGATTTTTAATCTATTGGTATTATTATTGATCGCAAAAAATCACGTATGTATATAAAACAATTTTGATTTAGCATGTATAATCTCAAAAATGGCGAGATTTCTTCTCTGTTTTATATTTATCGGTATTTTTTCCATGAAGTTATTGTCATGAATAACCAAAATTCAATTCAAAAAATTTGGCGATCTGAAATAGAAGAACACCATGAACACAATCCCGATGTGATTATAAATGATGATCAAATTCCAGTTATCGATTTGGAAAATTGGCCACAAAAAGATGATAATAGAACCGCTTTGACTAACTCTCAAGGTCTACAAAAAATTACTTATTTTTATGAAAAGTATTAAAAATCTGATCTTAAATGTGTATTTTTATTTCTTCCAACTTTTGGGTAATATTCATGAAAATTTCTATGAAGCTTCGCAGTGTGATATTTCAAACGGTAACGGTCTAGGAAATATATAAATAAAAAAATTTTTACACTTTATATTTTCGCAGTAAAACAAAACATTTTACTAAAATTATTTAGCATATAATTCACCATTTTATACATTTATTTTACTAAATTGAATTAAATTGTTTTTTATTTGATTATTTTTAAATTAAATTCATTTTTGTGCCCTCATTTCATTAACTTATTTGTATTTTTTATTATTTTTTAAATTATTTAAACTTGCAAAAATTGAATAATTTAAATAAACAATTTATTCATAAAGTATTATTATGATTTTTAGATTTTGGAGGCAATGAATGGAATAATTTTATCCAGCAAGGATATCAATTTGGTCAGAGATCAATACAATCAAATGATATTATCAAACATCCTAATGAATTAGCACATAAGCAAATAAATTCGTTTGAAAATGACGGTTTTATTTTATTTATTTATTTATTTTTGGAATATATTTATGCTTTCATCAATTATTTGTTGAATTTAAAAATGAGTAACTCTTTAATTTGATTAATTTGATTCCTTTTTACAATCAAATTTCTTATGCTAATTTTTCTATTATCTAAAAATATTTTTTTCAATTTTTAAACTTTTTAACTAAAATTAAGAAATTTATACCTTGAATCATATTAAATAAAAATTCATTATCATATTTTTCAGATTTTGGATTTGATAAGTTCTTCCAGCAGGGATATCAACTTGATAGACCTTTAGTCAAATCAAAAATTAGAAGGGATTTGGATAATTTTCTCCAACAAGAAAGTCCAAATGAATTCCCTGAATATGGGACTAGGGAGGCTGAAAACTTTTTGCAACATTATAACGGGTTGGAACAATTGTTGAATTCTGGATATTCCAATGACGCACAATGTAATATAACGAGATAATTTTTAATTAAGATGCTTATTTTCGTAAAATAAGAGTTAATTGAACAATATAAATTCTAGAAAAGATCAATTTATATTTGTTTAGGAAATAATTTAAAAATATAAATGTAAATCATTTTTCTTCATAGTAAAAAATGGAATGCCGAGTGCATTTCACAGCGAATCATCAAGTTCAACTCCATGTGACTTGGAAATGACTTCTTATTCATCGAGGGATAATGGTAAAAACTAAAAAATAAAAATAATTTTCTAATTTTATTTAGAGGCGAGAAAACGTTATAGTGAAAAACAAAAACAACTGATCATTGAACAGTTCGACAAAAACAAGGAAGCTTTTCTGGACAAAAATGGATCCGAAATTAACGAAAAAATTTCTAAAGAATTTGGTTTTTTATGTGGCGAAACAATACCAAAATGGAAGGAAAAATTTGAGCTACGAGAAAGTTAGCTGATAAAAATAAAACAAAAAATAAAGAATTTTATTACATATTATTTTTACATTCAAATTATTTGTGGTAAAATGAATAATTTAGAATTATCAAAATTCAATGATCAAGAAAGATTGGAAACATTGCAAAAGTACAGAGAAATCCAAAAGCTAAAGCCCTATCTCTCCATTAAGCAAATAGCATCAATGATGCCTAAAGATGAAGGGAAATTGTTACGTAAATAGAAAAGATTAAAAAGGCAATGTGTTTTATTTAAAATAAAGAATAAAAATTAGAAAAAATATGATTAGGCAGAAAAATGAAAATTTAAATTTTGGGAAGAAAAAGAAAAGAAAACAATCAGGGTATTCAAGAAAATAATAAAATAATAAAATCGTGTAAATTTATGGGTAATTAATGGTACTGTCATTTTTTAAATTGATGTTTCTTAGGTAGAGAATTTAATGAATATTTAATGTTATAACAACTTTTAATATTTCTGTTTTTAAAAAAGAAATTTATAAAAATTCCCTGAATATGAAACATGCAGTCATCTGATAAATGGAAAAAGAAATTACCAATTCAAATTCTATAAGATAATTTCTGGAATTTACCAAAATTATTTTTAAAGAATTTTTTTGTTAATATTGATGTGAAAAGTCATAGATTAAGAATATTTATTATTTATTTATTTCAGCGAAGGATGTCGAAAATTATGATCTATTCTTGCGTTATAAGGATATAAAAAAGGATCATCCACACGAGACAGATGCTTTTATAGCAATAACTAGGATGAACATAAATCCAACACTTCTTTGTGCCGTAAAACAAAAGTTTATGTCATCTGGTAATTTAAAAAAAATTAATTTACAAAGATTTTAATTTTTTAGCAAAAGAACGTGCTCAGTTGAAAGCAAAAGGAGCGTTCTATTATAAGCGTGCTAAAAAATTGACCCAAATTGACCCAAAATAGCATTTTACTCCACAATCATTATAATCTTTTTTTTATTTATTTGTGACAAATCATAGATTTATATAAAAAAATATGAAATTCATTACTTTATTTCTCAATCATTTCGGAACATCATGCGCGGATTTTATTCTAAAATAAAATGTAACTAGTCGCTTCTTGATACCCGGAATCTGCTCTAGGTAATAATTTGAGTAGGACGCAACTCCTACGTTCGGAAAGCGTTCGCGCTTGGTAGATCGCGTTTTTTGATGATTTTAGCACGTAGTCGTTTCGTTCTTTAATCATTTAATAGTTCGAAATCGGTTCAAAATAATTTCAGAATCGGCTTCAACATCCCCGAAACCACCACATCCTCCAATACCGAAAATTGGCCCCTTGTAAACATATTTGACAAAAATCTATGATTCAAGTGATTGACAAAATCATAGATTTTTTTCATTTGATGACTTGATATCTGATGTAATTTCGGATTTATCATGCCTGAAAACCCTCGAGTACAAAAAATTAACTCAAAATATCAATTACAAATAGGATTTCCATTAGACCTCCAAATAGCCTGAAAATTTTACAAAAATTTTCCCAAAATTTTTCTTATGCCTAATCTGAGGTCAAAATTTTTTGATCAATATTTATGTTTTCTTATATGCTCTACAACTTTCACAAATAAATCTAATCTTTAAACCCTCTATAAACTCCTCATAGGCTTTAAGTATGATTATAAAAAACGGCCCTCAACGCCAAAGTTTTCTGAAAAACTCAAACCACAACCCCCAAAAGGCATACATAGGTATGTGGGCAGGCCTTTTATTGCATTTGGATTTTTAGGCCTCTAAAACAATAGCTGTCGAAGGTCCCAAAATGAAATTTTCGAAATTTCATAATAACCCCTGAGAAAACATTTTTTTCTACATTAATCGGGAGTATTTTTCTCAGAACCACTATTTAAACACAAACGTGCAAAAATTAACCCTCTATTCCCAATGGTGTAGTGGTCTATCACACGGGGCGTGGTGTAGTGGTCTATCACACGGGACACAAATCCCGGGACGTGGGTTCGAATCCCACCGCCGTGTCAGACATATACTCAAGCCCGTTGGGAGCATATCCTTTCATCAGCCATTAGCCGAGCGGTGATGCAGAGCAAATGGTGTCAGTTTCCCGTACCGTACGGGGTATACTAACTATAACTACATTCCATAACAGACTATCCCCTCCCCCTCCACTGTTAGTGACTGGGCTTCGCCTGTCCTGGTGGTTGTAGCCGTGGCAACCCAGAAATGGGGAATACCGCCTGGCAAAAAAATGAGTTTTGATCTTTTTAAACAACTTTATTACAAGGTGATCAAAAAATAAATTTTAATTTTTTAAACAACTTTTAGTATACAACAAGGTGATCACTGATCAGAAAGCCAAGATTGGGGAATAAAAAGAGTGGGATCAATCATAAAGTTAACATAGTTGGTCAAAATAGAACTGTGGATCAAGATCGGGAGCTAAGCTGATCACTTACTTACCCCATCTCCAAAGGGCAGTGCGGAGAGGGAACCCGCGCACAAGGAGTGCGGCAAGGCGTTCCGATTCAGGTCCAACCTGTTCGATCACAAGTCCCTGCATCTGGACACTGTGCACCGCAACCCCTTTGTGTGTCCCTTCTGCTCCAAGACCTGCAGACTGAAGGGCAACCTGAAGAAGCATCTGCAGGTGCACGTCACCAGCGCGGAGGACCTGGAACTCCTCTGGAAACGCTCATTCTCACGGTACGACAAGGAATGCTGAATCACCTCACCGGTGGGAATCAACTCATCGTCGGTACAACTGATCGCCAAGGCCTGTAACTTTGTTGCAACCAAGGCCTGTAAATAAGCAATTTTTCCAGAACTGGCCGATACGGATGATAATCATAACTTTCTTTGTAGTGGGTCAATCGAATTGGTTTAGTCTAGTTTTGTAGCCAAATTAATGCTCTATCTGTTGACAAAATCTCATTTCTCTAGGTTTGGTTTGAACCAAGTAACAGACCTTGACGATCAGTTGTACCGGCGATGAGTTGACCCGGTCCGTGGATTCACTATAAACATACCGAGGCAGAATCATTCCCCCCCCCCCCCGCCGCTGGTCGTTCCCCCCTCCCCGCGACATAAAAATGCTTACTATATCCTTTTTCAGGTAAAAGCTAGAGAAGCGAGTTTGGTATCATAAGATAACCCTAAATGTCTGCTATAAATTTGCAAGAAGATCTAACCGATTTGGCCAAGTAGGAAAAAAATTATGGCGAATTTAAGCCATAAAACGTGGTTTTGGCCAAAGATCTGACCGTAACTTTTTTCCGACTAGATCAAATCGGTTAGGTCTTCTTGCAAGTTTATAGCAGACATTTAGGGTTATCTTTTGACACCAAATTCGCTTCTTTAGTTTTTACCTACAAAAAATTATGAGCATTTTTATGCCACGGGGGGAGAGGAAACGACCAGCAGTACTGGTACCATAAGAACGTGGGTAGTGGGCAATTGCCCACCCAGACCTGGGAAACCCCGTACCATAAGAGATCCCTCAGGGTTTTGGGCATTTGCGCACGTTGGGATGGGCAAATGCCCACCCTTGGGAGGGAAAATTTTCCCTCGTACCATAAGCCCCGACCGTGGGAAACGGTTTACCCAACAACTTTTAAACCCAAATTAAGCATGGAAAAATTGATCAGAAAATTATGCAAAAAATACTAGCAGACAGAAGAAAGTCTCAGCTATTTTCTCATATATTTTATTAATTTTTTTCTTTTGATAAAATATTAGGGAAAAATTATTTATCACAACAGCATTAAAATCCACTTGAGCCATGCAAAACCCACATCTGGGTGATCACCCACACTCTTTTTGGGTTTCCCAGGGTCTTTCTTATGGTACGGGTTTTCCACGGTGCTGAGCCGTTAAAAAAACCGCCACGAGGGGCGTTAAAAAAACGAGCTATAGTCAAAACAAAAACTTTTTTGTAAGACTTTATTGTGTCCGAAAGGAATTGGCCAGAAAAAGTGGGGTGAGGTCGGGGGTTTGATCTTGGGCCCCCGTGCTAAGGATCCAAAGCGGTGTTCTTAACCATTTGACCACAGCCACCCCCGCACTCTCTCGACCAATCCCCTGGACCATTAGCTTTACTCCCTCGGCCCAGCTGTTGTCTGCTGAGTGGGAGGGGGCTGCCTCAGGGTCTTCTCTTTCTCTGCTTCTGGACTTTCTCCTTGACTTCTTAACATCCTTTCTTTCTCTGCCACAACAGACTTGTTAGACCAAAAGTATAAAAGGCAAAGTTGCTTTACGCTGATTCTAATGGTATAAAAATTTTTTCCAAAATTCTAACAAAAAGTTCGAAATTTTTCCAAAATATCAAAAAATACGGTTTTAGGGGATATTTAGAACTTTTTGTTCGAATTTCAAAAAACAAAATATACCATTCGAATCAGCGTAAAATTCTACACAAACTTTGCCTTTTATACTTTTTGTCTAACAAGTCTTAAGGGGGAAATGATGTGCACCCTTAACATACATACTACTCACTTAAGGAACTCTGGACGCCCTCGCAAGAACGCACCTCATGCACCGTTACCCGAACCCGGCGACGACCTTGGCCTTGATCAGACAAGAATCCATACTTCCTAATTATACTTGGAAAATTTTCGCTTCCGATATTGTCTGTTCGGAAATGGTCCAAAAAGTGCCATTTCTACGAGCGACAACTTTATTGTATGTTGTAGTATAAATAATCGTTGCTGTTGTTCGAAATTTCGTCACTGCTGTATCACCTTTGTGATAATCTTTATGGAATCCCCCTGTATTGCATCTGGCAAACTTTATTTCATCCGTATCCGATATTTTGCCCAGTGCTAGCTCGTTACTACTAAAAACCGCCATATGGGGCGTTAAAAAACCGCCACATGTTCCTGGAACTTTTTTTTGGACTTGCTATCAGTGGTGGGAATTTTGCATTTTGCTCGTACTCGTACTTCGTACTCGTACTCGTACCGCCCTTTTTGGGCCCCTCGTACTTCGTACTCGTACTCGTACCTCGAAAAAAGCTCGTACTTCGTACTCATACCTCGCTTTTCTTTATAAAATCTTAATCTTAAATAATATAAATTAAAATTCTTTTTATTGCGCATTACCTTTATTTTAATCTTCACCAGGTCCCCATGTACATCATTCATCGCAAAGACATGCAATTCAACGGCAACAATGGGGCCCTCCTCTACGGTTACGGAGGCTTCAACAATGCCGAGTTACCGTATTTCTCTATTTCTCGATTGATGTTTGTCAAACATTTGCATGCCGTAATGGCCATCGCTAATATCCGAGGAGGAAAGTGAGCCTAATTTACAAAAAATGGCTGCATATCGGAAAAAATATTTAATTAATTAGTTTTGTGAATTTGAAAGTTAGAAAAAATTTTAAAATATTAACATCACTTTCGTTTTTCAAAAAATTCGGTATCTGCCAAAACGGTGTTGGGTGGTTACAAAAAATTGCCATAATGGGCGTTGCAAAAAAATTGCCAAAACTCAGTATGTTCCCCAAAAACTTTTTTTATAAGACCAGTTAGACCAAAAGTATAAAACGCAAAGTTGTGCAGAATTTTATGCTCTATCTGCTGATATTTTTAGTTTTTCGAAATTCGAACAAAAAGTTCGAACTATCCCTTAAAAACTCTATTTTTATTTATTTGCGAAAATTTCGAACTTTTTGTTTCGAATTTCGAAAAATTAAAAATACCAGAAAATAGAGCATAAAATTCTTTAACGTTTTTAACATCCCGGCATCATTTTGCCCATGTCTATATGTTTGATTTATATTTTAACCAATTTTTATGCCTATAATCAATGGGTAGGATTCATTTTTTTGGTGTAGCCGCAGAGTTTGGAATCAAAATTGGAACAAGTTTTTTGTTTCAAGTTTTTCAAGTTTTTTTCGAGTTTCATATACCAAGTGAATAGTAAAAAAAAAATAAATTGCACTCTTATAAAGTTCTTGGATAGTATTGGATTACTAATTATTTCAGTTCGTTTATAAAATAACATAATAAGCTAGTTCAATAATTAAATGTCAAAAAATGTTTAATAAAAGCTTGTATGGATTTTTTTAAAGATTTAAGTTATAAATTCTTTATCAGGAATAAAATTCAGAGGGAATGTAACCAATTCATCAAATTCAAAATTCAGAAAAATGATTATTAAACGAAGAATTTTAGTTAAAAATGTTAAAAAATAACATATAAATGATATAAAATAAAGAGAGTTCGGGTTAAAGAAAGATAAAATAGTTTAAAAAAATAAAAAATGAAAAAGGATATAAAAAGGATATAATAAAATTGAAAAAATTCACCACAAAGTTATATGATGCATCTTTTATTTTCATCTCATTTTGTTTCCTCTATCTCTTCCAAGTTCATATGGCAACTTTAACCTAAAATTGAAATCTATTTCTTCTAATAATTTTTTATTCATGTGTAATAATTTTAAAAAAATAGACTAAAATCCCCTGATATAATCATTAAATTATATCATACCTCCAAATCTGATGACAGCAAATTTTCCAGTAAAGCGATAGACATCACCAACCGTAGTGTTGTTTTCAAAAGGACTAGTCCTAAATAAAAACGAAGCCATTCGATGATAAATCTATTAAATTCATCAAAATATAAGAATTTTTATTTTTTTTATTAAATAAATGCCATATCCATTATAAAAATCATTTTTTTGCCATTTTTAATAATTGTCATTAAATTTATTAATTGCATTCATGCAAACCCAATAGTTGATTCTTTCGTGGTAGATTCCTCCGACACATCCGAAGTCGTTGCTGTAGTAAGTTCCTCAACCGTGGTTGTAGACTTTTTGGTGGTGGTAGATCCTTGTGTTGTTGTAGATGCAATTGTGGTCACTGCTCCTGTTGTTGGTGTCGATGGGTTTTTAGTCGTCTTTGTTGTCGGTGTCATAGTCACAGTTGTCGATGCAATAGGCATCATAGTCGACGTCGTCGCGGTCGTGGTCTGTTTCGCGGTTATTGTTGTCGCTGCTGTAGTCTTTGTTGTTGTTGTTAGTTTCGTGGTTGTTTTTGTTGTAGTCGGTGCCGGTGTTGTAGTTGTTGTTGGGGTCGTAGTAGTTGTTGTTGTTGTCGGTGCCGGAGTTGTAGTTGTTGTTGGGGTCGTAGTAGTTGTTGTTTTTGTTGTAGTCGGTGCCGGTGTTGTAGTTGTTGTTGGGGTCGTAGTAGTTGTTGTTGTTGTCGGTGCCGGAGTTGTAGTTGTTGTTGTTGTTTTCGTTGTTGTTGTAGTTGTAGTGGTTGTTGTTGTCGTAGTGGTCGTGGGTTTTGGTGTCGTAAGTTTCGGCACGGTTAGTTCGCTTTTGTTATAATTTTGGTATTTTTGCCCTAAATTACATCCGGCACACTTCAATTTATTCGGATCCGGCAAATTGCCCATAGAATTCTTTTCTCTGTCGCTTCTCAACCAAATCGACATTTGATCAAGGCAATTAGCGTCATTGTCTGCCCAGGTGCAACCCCAGATGGTGATATCCTGCTTCGGATCTTCGTCTAAAGAATATTCCGTATAACAAATTTTTTAGGTGATTATTATTTTATAAAACCAAAACCTAAATCAAATTTTGCCCAATAAAAACGAGATGTTACATAAGCATGGAATCTGATTTTACTTAAGTATAAATAAATTTTGAATTGGATAAAATTTTACAAAAATGCTGTAAATACTGATCCATTAATTTGTTTTGCCCCGAATCGTTCGAAGGTGTGAGTGTCGGAAATTATTACAACGAAAACTTTCCTTCAGTATAGGATAGGATAAGTTGTTAGTTTTCTATGTTTGAAAGTATTTTTGGTATTGGCGATCTGTCTTTTTTCTTTTTCTCTGATAATATTTTTTGTTCGTTTCATAAATTGGCCTCAGTGCCGATTCGAGATAAAAAAAATAAATGGGTCAGTAAAAGGAAATAATAGATACGGGAGCTGTTTTCAATTAATTATAGCATACTTATTTTTACTAGGGTAGGTCGGGATCTGGATCCCGGCCGGGATCCCGAAATGGCTTATCCCGATCCCGAACGCGGGATCCCGAATCCCGAAATTCAAGATTTCAATCCCGGCTGGGATCCCGAAATTTTTTTGATTTTTTTTAAATTTGAATCACATATTTAGCTTCTTTTTAATTTGACCAATCGTCGTATCTTTGAATATTTTATTTTCAAAACGCCAAATCATGTTCTCTCTAATATCATTTTCTTTTTCCAATTGTCCTTTTTTTGTTCTCTCCAATTTCAAGTTTGACTAGTTAATGGATACGAAATTTTTAATTGTTAATTTTTAGAAAATTTAATTAAATAAAATGTCAGACATATGGAAATATTTTGAGAAGCAGGCCGATATTGCGACCTGTAATTTGTGCAAAAAGAAAATAAAGTGCAATCATGGTTCAACAAAAGGGCCATGGACCCATCTCGAGAGCATGCACCAACAAGAATATAGCAAACTCAAGTCATCAAAAGAACAAAATGGAAAAGCAAAGGTCGCCGATATTAAAGAAATTTTTTTTTGATTTTTAGCAAGGAAAAATCACAAGTTTTGCGAAAGAAAATTCTAATTGTGAATCCGAAGAAGCTTTAGCAAGGATCATGATCAGGCAAAATGCTTCTTTTTATTTTTTTTGATGATCCAGATGTCAAGAGTATTTTTGCTAAGGCTTATCCAGATTTTGAGGTTAGAAAATTGATATATTAACTCGTTTTGTAAAATTTTATTAGATTCGCGGACGGGGACACCAACATTTTAGTCGAATTGTGATCCCTAGAATGGCCGAGAATATAAGAAAGGAAATTGTACAAGGCATTGGGAATTCCTTTTATGCCATAACATCTGATGGATGGTCACAGCCATCAAAATCTCCTCATCTTCAAAGGTATTTTCCAAAAATAAAAAATTAGACTCAAAATAAAGTTAAATATTTAGCATAATTGTTCATTGGATAGACAAAAATTTCCGCAGAAATGACAAAGTATTGCTAACTTTTTCGATGGCAGAAAGACACACCGGTGAAAATATCAGCAAAAACTCAGAAAATTGGTGAAAAATGGCCTTACTAACGAAAAACTTATTTGCCTTGTACGAGATGACGCAAGCAACATGCAAAGCGCCACAAAAATTATGGGAACGCCTTTTCTCGAAAGCAGGACTCATTTATGCGAATACACTAAGGAACAAGTAAAATATAATAAAAATTTAAAATTATTAAAATTATTTTCGATAGATTGTCTGCTGAGATGGTTGATAAAATATTGGTCATTAAAGCAAATTTGGACAAATTGATGATGGGTCCTTCCGCGCTATTAGAAAAGGAAGAGAAAGACGATGAAGAAGATGATAATGAATGAGTTTATTATGATGAGCTTATTATCAAAGATTTTTTGAATTTTTCGTTAAAAATTTTACATTTTTAAGCCATTTTTTGAAAATCCCGAAAAAAATCACGGGATTTCGGGATAATCCCGATCCCGAAATTTGCAATCGGGATATCCCGATCCCGAATTTTGAAAATCGGGATCCGGGATCGGAATCGACTCCGGCCAATCCCGATCCCGAAAATCGGCCGGGATCCCGATCCCGACCTACTCTAATTTTTACACGGCAAACCAATGGAGCAGACTTTAAGTCTTTAATATTTTTTACTTATTGAAAAAATAATCTAATATAATAAGGGGTCGAATAATCTGATATAATATTCTAATATAATATCTAATATTTTAATCTAATATAATATGGGGTCGAAAAATAGTACCGAAAAATTGTACGCCGAGGTTGAAATATATAACCCCCTCGTATTTGAATCCCTTGTAATAGACCCCCCCCCCCTCTGGAAGGGGTTAAAAAATATAACCCCGGGTGTATAATAGGGGTTTTACGGTAAGATTCCTGGAACACACCGTAAATGCAATAGTTGACATAGCAAAAATAATACAAGCAACTTCTGTATCCGTCGCCATGTCCATCCGGAAAGCCATCGATGTTACTTTCCCATTTTTCGTAGCACTTGTGGGCTGAATTAGAGGGAAAAATTTTATTTATTTATTTTTTAATTTTAAATGTTATCCTTTACTTGTAGCTAAGCTTGTTAGAAGCGAAAGGATGATGATGACCAGTAATGATAAAGAAGACATTTTTACTCTACAAAGTTGGCATCTTCTAAAAAAATTTAAATTGAAGATCATTATTGGCAAGTTTGGTTAGAATAAATTTGCCAAAAAAATTAATTAAATTAAAATCTTAATTAAAAGGCCTGAGTTTTTTTGATCTTATTCAAAGATGATAAAGAATATTTACACTAGGCACTAGTTTAGAGACGCGTGATTTTGTAAATAATGTTCTCTACCTTCAAGAATCGGCAATAAAATAAACAAAAAACTTTCGAAAACATTCGCCCTTTTTCAAAATATGGAACATTATTTTGAAATCACCCTTCTTTATACCAGCGCCCACCTAATTATTTTTTGATTTAGACAATGATCTAATTTAACACTAAAGTTTTAATGTTAGTTTTATTAAATATTAAAGACTAATTTATAACAAAAAATCAATTTATGATGGAAAGGAAAATGGATACGGACCGGGGAATAATGATGATATCTGTTGGTTGATGAATAATGTGAAAATTCCATTTATCAAATCTAGAATTTCGCCTATGGAGAAGCAGGCAGCCCAAGGGAGAGGGGCGATCTCCGTAAAAGCGACAAAATGAGTCGGCCACATCCCCTTATTAATCAGAAAAAAACTTTTTTTATTTAGAATATTTTTACAGAGCAACTTGAGGATATTTATAGAAGATATATAGCATCAAAAATTATCTTTTTCTGAATTTTGGGCTGTATGCATAAAAGCATTAGTACCTATTTTAAAATCAAACGTTCTTATCGCATATTATTGAATAAAAAAATTCTAGAAGCTAGAATTAGAATAGTCTCTCGATAGAAATGGACTTTTCTATGATCTTTTGAAGCGAATTCCTTCTTGTAAAATAGTACATAAAAGTGGATAATTGGAACGGTGGGGGTCGTTTCATCCCCCACATTTCATCGCCAGAGCAAGAAAAATCTTTATAACTTAGCCCAAATGCAACATAGAGAAACAAGTTTGGTGTCATTAGATAGGCCTAAATGTCTGCTATAAAAGCGCAAAAGAGATCATCCTGGTTGGCCAAGTGAGAAAAAAGTTATGGCCAAATTAGGCACTAAAATCGTGATTTTGGCCAAGATTTGGCCATAACTTTTTTTTCACTTGGCCAATCCGGATGATCTTTTTTACTTTTTATAGCAGACATTTTGGCCTATCTAATGACACCAAACTCATTTCTCTAGATTGCATTTGAGCTGAGTTATAACGATTTTTCTTGCTCTGGCGATGAAACGTGGGGGATGAAACGACCCAGTCCGTAATTGGAAGGAAAAAGACAAACAACAATCATTTAACATGGCATGTTTACGCGTCATAAAATCAGACTGTAGAGGCGGAAAACAATTTCATTTCTATGGATTTTTACGCTGATTTTACCAGTGCCGTTGATGAATAATGTGAGAAAATTACCAATTTTTTCATTCCCAATTTTCTGCGCATGTTAGACCTAATAAGGAAATATTCAACCAGAATTCCCGTTTTTTCAATAAGGCTTCGTTATTTTTTGAATATTTATTTTTTCACTTGCTGCATTTTTGTTCAAAAATCCATAACAAATTTTATTTTTTCAGTCCATGGTGAGGACAGAGGAACATCAAGTTATTTTTTAAATAAATCCTAAATTACATCCATTCAAAATAACACATGTATCAAAGAGGAGAGAGAGTGGTAAATAAGCCAGCGTAAAATGAGAGAGTACATATTTTCTTGCTTGTTCCTTACGCCTCCCCTGCAACCCATAAATAAATTCACTCACAAATATTGAATCCTTCAAAAAATTATTTTTTAGGCATTTTTACACTTTTTAGAGATTTAAAGAAAGAATTTTTGGAATTGGGAAATTTTATTTCCCTTCAAATAGGTATCCTTTTTGGGAATAGGATCTCCATTTTTTGATAAATATAAATCTTTAGATAAGTAAATCGAAATAATTTAATTAATTTTGAAACTATTTTTTACGACTCTTTTAATAAAATAAAGTTTTTGATCTAAAAATCAAGTAAAATTGGAATACTTTTTTGTTCTTTTAACTTATTCAAATCAATTACAATAACTGTTTAAAAATGATATAATTATGTGTAAATGATCAAAGATCAGTTATTAAATCGACTGACCTTTTTATTTCTTGCCATTTTTAAATTCAAAATTAAAGTGGTGGCCAAAAAATAAATTTAAGGAAAAACTCGGAATAATTTAATATAAGCCTGTGAACTGTTTTCAATTGATATCGGACTAGCTCTGAGTACAGGTCTAGGTTATCCTAGGTTTTTGGTAAGATGATGAAAATTCTTGAAAAAGTTGAGACTTTTTGATAAACATATTTTTACATATTTATTTATTTGCTTGCTTATCAATCCTAGCCACCATGTTAGAATGATTTTTAACATTTATTTGATGTAATTTATGAAAATATGGAACATAACATGCAAGCTAGAAGAAGCTTTTTCGTAATTTTCAGGACATTCTGAGTGAGCAGAAAAAATATGATTTCCTTATAAATCGCCGCCCTAAACATATCTGTCAACATAATAAATTTATTTAAACAAAATTTCAAACCCAAATTTCTTCGGATATTTCAATTTCTTTACATGGTTCGATGCTACTAACTTTTCCATCAATTGTTTCTTTGCAATTTGTGCAAGTTGCCATAATAATTGTTGTTGCCTAAACTAAAAAAATCGCAATATTCCAAAAACTGTCTTTTCTCGAAAAACCTCGATCTCGAAAAACTCAAAAAATGTTCGATCAAGATTTTTCAAGAAATCTCGAAAGTGAAAATCTCGAAAAATCTCGATCGAGATCTTGATCGATCCGGTCTCTAGTTCCGACAGATCAAAATGTTGTTGACAAACTAATAGCAACCGCACCTTCTTCTAAATTGTTGAATTTCCAAGTAGGATCTTTATATGATGCCCAAATCCGCACAAAATGTGTCCTCTTGAGCCCAGAATCTTAAGTTTATTTATTTTTTTATTGTTTTTCTAGTTTAAGAACATCTTTTTCTTTTACAATTTCAGCAGACACTTGGAAAAACTCAATGAAAGTTATTAAAAAAATGCAGTTTTTGTGTAACTTCCAAAGGTCGAAAAATATTTTGATTAGTCACAATCTAATTAAGTGGAAAATTTCATTGTTTCATTCATATTTGCTTAAATAATATTCTTGAATATGTATTAATAAAGAAATTTTCATTTTTTAACCTGCAAAATAAATCTCTAGTGCGACTCTTTGGAATCTCGGTTATATTGCCGCAAGGCCTGTTTGGCGGCTTCCTGTAAAAAATAGATGAAAACAAAGCGAAATTAAAAAGTGAAATAGAAAATTTATAAAGGATATTATTAATAATAATAATTTTTATGAAGATTTTCCTTATCTGGTTTTGCATGTTTTTAATCACTGATTCCTTTTATTTAAAAACATGTGATTCCCTAATTTTCTAAAAATGTAAAACATTTTTAAATGTATTTGCCAAAATTAAAAATTGCCAAAAATCTTAAAAGTAATCTCAAATCTAATATTGACTTACTTGGACAATATTTTGTTGCGGATCTTCATCCACTGGTCCAGCTGTTGTCCAATCGTCGTCATCATCCCCATCATCTGCTGTTGTTGTTATTGTCGTATTGTCTTTATTCATTTTATTTGGGAAAGAGAATTCATAAAGTCGGTACTTAACGGGGAGGGGGTAGGAATGGTGCTAGGTTGACGTTAAAAAAAATTTCGCCAATGTGGCCAGTCTGGTCTAAAACTTTTTTTTTGTCAGAATTGTTAGACAAAAAGTATAAAAGGCAAAATTGTTCAGAATTTTATGCTGATTCGAATGATATTTTTAATTTTTCGAAATTCGGCCAAAAAGTTCGAAATATCCCCTAAAAACTCTAATTTACGGTATTTCGGGAATATTTCGAACTTTTTGGCCAAATTTTGAAAAATTAAAAATAGCATTCGAATCAGCGTAAAATTCTGAACAATTTTGCCTTTTATACTTTTTGTCTAACAAGTCTAACAAAAAAGTTTTAGACCAGAGTGGCAATATTGGCGAATTTTTTTAACGTCCTAGCGCCGGAGGGAATACCTATTTTAACAAGGCGGCAACATTGAAATTTTGCTGCTGCCCCCCCCC
>LDKF01000701.1:0-12404 GCA_001026735.1 Rotylenchulus reniformis | reverse complement strand
CCCCCTCCAGAGGGAGGATCTATTGCAGTGGGGTTCAATTGCAGGTGGTTTTAATACAGGTTTTATGGTATATAAATTTTGTGGGGAAGGAGATGATGCAAAATTAATTTTGGGTGCTTGAGATCTATAAAAATGAATTTGAAGGATGAATTCAATCAGATGCTGAAAAAATAATAATTTTAAATCGATTGAATGTCTAAAAATTACGTGTGAATACTATATGAATTGCTATGTTAGCTATGATTAGCACATCATTTAAAAAGAATATAAATATCATCCGAGTATATTCTCAAATTTTTATTGAATTTATAAAAATCTAAAAATAAATAATCAACTAAATAATTATTGGAAAATTACTTGACAAAATTGCTTACAATCTGTGATCATTCCTGCCGCATACATTAGCAATGGAGCTGAGCAAAAAACCCATCCTTGGATCAGAATAAAGCCGTGAAATAATCCACCGATCAAAAGCCAGAAAAAATCGGTCAAAGTGATCAGAAACAAAATTTTATAGGCCGAAAGATGAACATATTTCAACATGGCACGCAGGCATAACGAATTGGAGATCTATTGAGTAAATTTTAACAAATATTATAAAATTTAGAAAAAACATTTTGAAAAGGAGGGATTGTAAACAGAGAAAACATTGATAAATTTTTTGTCTGAAACGTGGCTAATAGTTTCAAATAAATAAAACTCTTAAATACCCTTAATTTCAACATAAAAACAATATTATTTGGTTCGCAGTCACAAATCCTTGCCATTGAAATTTCATAAATGAAAATATAAAATTAGTTTTGTATACCTCAAAAATTATGGACAATATAAATATTATGAGGCCAAAAGTCAATTTTCTGCGGGATTCAATCGGAACTGAATCAATTGAATACTTTGAGCAATTGTACAATTGTTGATAACGGAGTGGATCCAGCAGAATATCCATAGCTAAACATGGCGATTATGTACGCTAATATTTGATAACATTTAAGTAAAATGAGAACAAATAAAAAAAATTGAAAAATAATTTGCTTATTTTTTCGCGATTCGAGTGAAGATTTACTTTAAATTTATTTTTTTACATTTATTATAAATTTTATTTGGGCCGCAAATGTCTGGGCCGAAAATATCTGGGCCGCAAATATTTAGGCCGCAAATGTCTGGGCCGCAAATGTCTGGGCCGCAAAAGTCTGGACCGCTAATGTCCCATCACCGTTCTAAAAAGGTTTAGTTTTTTCTAGGTGAAACACGGTTTAGACGAAATATGAAACAGTGAAATTGTCTGATATTTCAAATACGAATTATGTAATTTTATTTTTTATATAAATTGTTATTTATTTAAAAAATTTAATTAGCGCATTTCAGCGATAGCATTTTCTTTGAAACATAAAACTGAAACAATTTTTAGTTATTAATTGTTCCTAACTACTATAAAACTAATAACACACACTATTCATTAGCACGCAATGGCAAAAATTCTACATTGCGATGGATTCAAAATGATCAACCTTTTCTGAAAATCAAAACTAATTACAAATTATTCATTATCACGCAATGGCCAAAACTCAACCAAAACGCAATAATCAAAAAACTTAATGAACAACTTTTTTCTAAAAAAATCGAAAAAATTATAATAAATTTTGGCAATAAAGAAGGGGAATCCTCCGGTTTTTGATTGAAAATTTTTGATTTCTAATAAACGTCGATTTAATAACATTCTGACAGATCAGACATGAAGCTTTATACCCGAGTGAAGGTCCACCTATGACGAATTTTATTGAATTTTATTTTTCTTTTGTATGTGGCTATTAAAATTGATCTAGGTACAACTTTAACATGACTTTTACTTGTGATATCATTAGTCGTTACATCAAAAATATTTTACAATAATTATTTGCCTTTTTAAACTCCGAGGTCTGTGAAAATTTAATGAAATTTTGCAAATCAAAAGTGTAAGAAAATTTTAAAAATCTGAAATCTAGTTAATTATACATTTAATTTACTATCATATTCTGCCAATTTATGCTTCTTCTACTTGTGTCCATCCCCCCTTTCTATAAGCAATTTTTTAATTGTAGTAGAAAATCAAAAATTATTGTCNAAGTTCCGGTTCCGGTTCCGATTTTTAAAAACCCGGAACTACCCGGTTCCGGTTTTCAAACCGGTCGGAACCGGAACCAAACATACACCCCTAAGAATGGCATTTTTGGCCGAAAATGCACCCCTAAGAATAGCATTTTTGACCAAAAAATTGGTGAAATTTCCTTAAGAAATCTGAATTTTTTCGTCGAAAAATGCTAAATTTTCCCGCTTCCCCAAATTATTTATCAATTATATTCATTCTACGAAACTTTATCTGTCTTCTGCCTATCGTCTTCTTCTCTCCTCCGACCCTTCCCCAAGTAAATTTTTCTGAAAGTTTTTAAATGGAAAAAATTGGATTATTTATTAAGAAAATTAGGCTATTTTGGATTACATCGAAAAAACTAAAAAATTTCAAGCTTCGAATTTTCAATGAAAAATTTTCATTAGAGAAAAAATTAATGGATTGAATTCTTCCCAATAACATAGGCCTTGGAGCTTGGAGTCTTCCTAAATTTCATGACCTTATATTCATATTCTTGAATTCTAAGAATTTTTTTTGTAACCTTCATATACTTGGATTTTTAAAAACAGCTCAATTTTTAGAATTTTTAAAATAGTAGATTGTTAAAACAATTTAAAAAAATTTAAAAATTTTTTAAAAATTTTTAATTTTTGGCTTAAAAAAAGACTGGTTCCGACCGGTTCCGGTTCCGGTCAAAAAACTTGGTTCCGGTTCCGGTTCCGGGTTTGCTGGTTCCGGCCAGTTCCGGTTCCGGTTTTTGTGAAAAGTTCCGGTTCCGTGGCACCCTAGTCATGATTGATCATAATCTTCTCTATATCATTTCATTTTAACGATTACGCTTTATCATCAAGATAAGAGAATCGATCTTGACAGGAATATTTTGGAAATTTCAATAATTAACTCTTGTCGTTCTTGTCAATTGAATTGGCTCTTTATTTAAAAAGAAATTTTTAAAATTTTGAAAATGTTCAAATTTTTATTTTTGCTTGTTGTTGTCAACCCTATAAAAGTGTAGGATTGGAACAAGATTTTGGTCTTGAATTTGGCAAAAACGAAACGAAATGCCGATGAAATGTTTTTCAAATTGTCCCAAGTCAAAAAATTATTTATTTCTCTCTGGACGCGGAAAAGGTAGGGGATAGGTGAAAGCACCAAAAAGGTAAACCGAACAAGTTCGGAGCCTGAAAACCCTTGGTAGGGAAGAAGGTCGAAAGACCTGTAAGGACGACTCAGAAGCCTTAGGGAACGATGTGCTCAAAGGAGCGGAGGACACAAGTTTTTCGCCACAAAAAATCCGACCAAATGACTCGCATAAAAAAATTCCCTTTATTATTTATTCCAATTTGAATAAATATGTCTTTGTTCGCTTTATTCGCTTGAATAAACGTTTGTAAATTGTAATTTTTATAGTGATCACCACGTTCAGATCCCTACAAGAGCATCTTACGAGCCCATCGCTATGATCCGGACGACAATAACGCCAATTGGCATTGCATACTGATGGCATCATACTCGGTATTACATTGTAAGTCCAATGAGAAATCCGGTACAAGGGCGGCAATATTCCACCCTCCGATGAATAGGCCCGATAGAATCGGTGTGGGTGCCTGACCATAAAAGTAAGGTGTAAGAGACAAATTAAATTTTGGCCAGTGAAATGTTCGGCCATTGTATAGGGTCACCTCTTCCCTGATTGCCAGGTTTCCTGGAGAATCTAGCGTTATACCAATCCGGACACAATAGCTCCAAGTAGAACTTTTGAATGCCTCATAGACGCTAGTGCCGTGTTTTTGGGTAGGAATCACATAATCTCTATAGAATAGACAAGAACGGTAAGGGGGCACACATATTTGCCAAAAAAGATGTGCTGTACATGCAGAAGCTGTTGCCCGGATACCCATTTCCTTCCGCCAATTCCGGAAAAGTTTCATTAGGAAGCAATTTATCGCACCTGTGATCAATGCAAGAACCAGCTCCGGGGCACCTTTTGATGCTAGGGTTTCGATTCTACAAGAACGAACATGTGCTTCAAACGATGTGTTGCATTCTATAACCATATTTTCCATTTGGAAAGAAAGAGTACCCATGACCCTTTCCCCAGGAGACCTAATAATTGCTTCCACCGTCTGTCCGGTGGATCCTGACAGACGCAGGTCCACCTGGGTAACATTGTTAAATCGGCAGGTTGTGCCATTTGAGTTTGTTTCGCATTCTTCAGTTCTGGCCATAATAGAACTCGGTTGGGTATTTGTTAGACCAAAAAGCGATAAACAAATACTGAGAATTAGGGTTATCATGTAGGGAGAGAGCCCTAATCCCAGTCTAGTAAGAGGTTGGAAATTCTGATATTTGGTTTTTGGAGTCGATTGGTAAAGAGGAGGGCCATAGGATTTGGCCCTAGGAGTAGAATGATAGGTTGGGGGTGCATATAGCTCATCCTCCTCCAGCTCTTCTATGGGGATTAGTTCATCTCTCGAGGAAGTGTTTGGGGTCTCATCCCAATGACATATCTTTTTCGTTTAAGGTTCATGGATCTCCGATTGCACCACCGGCAGAAGCAGCGACGGATGCTTATCCATCGTAACAAAGTGCGATAGCCGAGATTCCAGCCACGAATAGCCAGAGGCCGACAAGGGAAGAAATAAGTGCGGGGGAACAGTGGAAATTGAAAATACGATCAATGCAAAAATGACAATCAATCATTTTACACGGTTCTATTGACCACACTCTTTTGTGTATGACCTTGAATCGTTTCGTCCAAACCAGTAGGTAATAGAGCATTCGAATCCTGACGCTAAATTTTCGTCGGGAATCGAGAGGAGAAAGGGTTCCTGGAACCTTCCCACATTTTGGGCCCAAGCACCTGACGAATGGCAGAGCTCACCATTGCAACGTATGCTTTAAAATTTGCCTCTTTTGGCTTTAAATCGATTCCAGGAAAGTTTGAAAAAGCCCGACTAACTTTGTCGGAAAAACTTTAACAGATTCTTAATCCTTGGTTGTCTGGTGCTCTTGGGAGGAGGACGGCATGGATATGGGCGAGGACAGCACGGAGCAGGAGTGAAGGTTGGTCAAGTGGATCAGGGATGGGAGGGGCAAAAATCTGGGAAGGAAAAGGATAATTCGCCTCTATTTGGGCTGAAGTCCCGGGAATAGGTCAGCAATTTTCTCGAATCCCTTTCAAATGAAATCAATTGATTCTATTTTGATTATATTTTTTACTAAGAAAATACTCTGAAGAATATCAAAGATAAATCCGATCAAAAATCAACAAAAATCTGTCACGACACGTATACATTTGACATTAATCTGATTATTTTACTGTGACCCACTATATATAAAAGTACCGTCTACTGATATTATTCAATAAAAATAATTAAGCCTAATAAGGCACATTTTTTACTTACTTTATCTATAGTTGGCCTGGCCTATATCTGCCATTTTATTCACATTAGCTGTTTCGGTATTAAAATGGTTTCGTTTTTTATTTTATTAATAAAGTCGGTATAAAAATTGAGAAAAAAATCAGAATTGAACCCAGGAATAGTACTAATGATTTTCTGTTTGAAATTGAAAGATCTTTCAAATGATTATTTTGTCTGCTTGATTGATGAAAATGATCATTTCCATGCATTTTTAATTGCATTGATAGGTCTCACCCTTTTCTTCCAACCCAATAAGCGCAAACATTCATTGCGAACAGTTCGGTTGAAGCACAAATAGATCATTGGTGACAAACCTGCAATGATTATAAAATTGTCAATTGCCAATAAAAAATATTTTTTAACTTTTTGAAGGCTTAAAAATAGAATTTTAAATTTTTTCATAAGAAAAAGAAAAGTTTCAGGCCTAAAAAATTGGCTTTTTGAATTTAATTAATGAAATTTAGATAAATTTTTCGGGTTGAATATTAATTTTTGGCCTAAAAATACCGATCATGAAAATGCCAGTCAACAATATTAGCACAAGAACGAAGTCCGACATAGCTAAAGTGCCAACAATAAAGTAGAAGATAAAGATCAAAAATTGCAAGATGGACACAGCGAATACTTGGATGAAAACCTAAAATATGCATTTATAATTTTTCATCTCATAAAATATCTAAAACATATAAAGATTAATCAGAATATTTACTAGGCAATTAATATTCATACAAAATTTATGGATTGTATTGTTAAACATAAAAAAGATTACAAAGCAATCGTTTTCTTATTTTCTTCCATTTATTGATGCTTTTATCCGCTCAAAAATCTATATATATTTTTATTCATTTACCGATTTTTTCATTTTCGCTTGCTGTTCATTCGGTTGTGATTCCATTTTGTCCCATTTGAATGCCAATGAAATGCCAAACAAAATGTAAACCAATGGTAATGCTATGGCAACGGAATAACTATGAACCAAGTCCATGTTATTCGAATACTGAAAAGGTGAAAATACTATAAATATTAAATAAAAATGCATCGTTTTTGCTTAATTATTTTATTTTAGAACAGGAAAGAATAACTTTTTAAATAAAATTGAACTTGACGATGATTACTTGACATTTGATATTTGAGCATCACGACATTTGGGGACCATTTATCATAGGGTGGCGGAATTCCCCGCGGGGACGGGTCACCGCGGGGACGGGGACTGGCGACCCTCGCGGGGACGGGGACGGGGACAGATTTTTGCGGGGTCCCCGCGGGGTCCCCGCGGGGACAAGAAATTTTTCTAAGTTTTTTAATTATTGAAAAAAAATTTCGAAAAAATTTTTTCCGTCATTAAAAATTCATTTGAAATTAATTAAAAATTATTCTTTTTTATTATTAAGCCATTTTCAAATTTTTCGATAAATCAGGGGCACTGTGAAAAATTTTCGAGAAATCTTGGGTCTATAAAAATTTTTTTAAATTTTCGAAAAAAATTTAAAAATTTTCGAAAAAATTTCATCTATCGGTGGCTTATAATAATTTTGGATTTTTTCCGAAAATCTAAGGACTATGTTTTGTAAAAATGAAAAATTTTTTATTTCAGATGGGAGGGTAGGGATCAGTATGGCGCAGACCGGTTTGTCCCCACTTTGGGTTGCCGATTTCGTGTTCCCGATTACGCTATAGTTCTGTCGGCGGCCCCGATAGGGGCCGCCGGAGAAAAATTTTCAATATTTTCGAACATTTCTTAAGAAAAATTGGTTTAGAAAATTTTATTTTTCCGTCATTTTTTCCCATTTCTCCCAAAATTAATGATCAATTTTGGCTGATTTTCCCATTCTTAGGGGTGCATTTTGTCCCCGTGTCCCGCGGGGACAAGGCCGCGGGGACGGGGACTGGCGACCCTCGCGGGGACGGGGACGGGGACGGGGTCCCCGCGGGGTCCTCGCGGGGAGCGGGGACCCCGTCGCCACCCTAATTTATCATATCGGCGCAAACACAATTTAGAATAGAGATGGTATCTGTCCTTTTTAAAGATTTGCCTTTTTTGGACCAGAGATCTCCTTTTGTCCTTTATTTTTGGATTTTTGAAAAATTTTATTCAAGAATGACTAATTTTTAAGGAAAAAAAGATTGCTTTTTAAAAAATTTTCTCCGGCGACCCCTGTCGGGACCGCCGGCACGCCGCATAATGGATTTTCTTTAAAAAAGGTCTTGAGAATGAGATCTTAGGAAAAAGGACTAAATTTTCCAAATTTTCTCCGGCGGCTCCTATCGGGGCCGCCGGCTGTCCCCCCCCCCTCCCACAATATAATTTCTTCCAAAAATGTCTTAAAAATGACCAATTTTCCTAAAGAAAAAGACTAAATTTTTCAAAATTTTCTCCGGCGTTATGAAGACGAATTTGAAGGAATTAAGAGAGGTAAAAAGGTGAAATTATGCATTATTGTAAATGTAAAGACAACAGTGAAATAGTTGGTGGAAAAATGCTGCATAAAATTGATTAGTATTTCAAATTTTTCATTTTTTAAAAATGTCCTTTATTTTGAGGATTTTTCCCAGTGAATTCCTTTATTTTGATACCATCTCTGATTTAGAAAATCAATTTTGTTATCAAGAAATTGAGCAAAAAATTAGCTACAAAATAAGTCTAAGCCTATTCGTTCGTGGTTCAATGAAAATTTCGGGATTTTTTATTTTACTAATTCAATTTTCTCTGGGAGTTAAAGCAAACAATAAATCTCTTGTTTATCAATCTGGTTACTAAATTTCGCTAAAAACTTCTTAATCAGAATTTAATTTATGTTTACCATTTGTCCGTCGTCGTCTTGCTCGGTTCTGTATCCCGCATAGGGGTCGAAGCCTATGGCGCCGACTGCAGTATTTAATACAAAAGGCATTGTGAAGAATCCATAAATGATGGAGTAGAGGAGGATGAGCAGGAGCCAGGCCCAGAGGAGGGGACTATCGAAGAGTTTTTGGGCCAAATCAGGCCAAAGTTGGACCAAACATCTTTCTAAGGCCAAGAAAAGTTGCAGAGTTGTGGATTGGGCCCAGCAAACTGAAATAAATTGATTATAATTACTTAATTGGGGACAGAAGATGATGCAAAATTAAGTATAGGTGATTTGGATCTATAAAGTGAATTTGAAACTAAAAATATTTTAAATCGTTCATTGTCTTAAAACAAATTTAGAAAGCACCATTTAAAGAAGATACATGGGAAAAAGAGTAAAGGATTCCATTTAAACATTTTTATCCTAAAATATTCTTCTATTTTTTTTTATTAAATTTTAAATATCTAGAAATAAATAATCATTTATAAAATTATCGGGAACCGGTGAAAACCCAAATTATTTTCATTTTTCGAAAATATTCACGGGTTCGAGATAAAGTCCATCACTTGGTGTCTAAAATTGCTTACAATCGATGATCATTCCTGCTGCATACATTAGCAATGGAGCTGAGCAGAAAACCCATCCTTGGATCATGACAAAACCATGAAAACATCCAGCGAACAAAAGCCAGAAAAAATCGGTCAAAGTGATCAGAAACAAAATTTTATAGGCCGAAAGATGAACAACATATTTCCACATGGTACGGAGGCATAACAAATTCGAGATCTGTGAAAAAAATAAATTTATATTGAATTAGAAACCGGAAAAACTGACAGATTTTAAAAATGTCTAAGTCTATGAAATGTCTAATAATTCGAAATAAATAAAACACATCACATAATAAACCTAGGACTTTGAATTTTCAGCATAAAAATATTATTTAGTTCTTTTAGTATTACTATATCAAAAATTAATTATAAAATTATTTTTATATACCACAAAAATAACGGATAAAATAAAAAGTACGATGCCATAAAGTAATTTTTTGCGCAATTCTACTGGAATTGAATCAAACGGATATTGAGAACAATTGTACAATTGTTGATAACGAACTGGATCCAGCAGAATATCCATAAGCTAAAAGAAAAAAACTTTTTAAAATATCATTAAACAATTATCAATAGCAAATACTATGGATTGACACTAATTGTATAATTATTATTGGTGTTAAATGAAGGCTTGACGTCTCTTGCTACTTATAAATTTTTTTTAAAAATTAGCTTCAATTTTTTTTTGTCGAAAAATGGTCTGTAAACAAGTCGATACAATGTGTGGGAAGCGTGGCGCGACACTTGCGGACCGAACATTTGCGGACCCGACATTTGCGGACCGAACATTTGCGGACCGACACTTGCGGACCCGACACTTGCGGACCCGACATTTGCGGACCGAACATTTGCGGACTGAACAAATGCGGACCGACATTTGCGGACCCGACATTTGCGGACCAAAATATGGCAAAAAAATTAATATATTTTTTGAGGCCTAGGATTTTCCAAAAATTNGATATTGAGAACAATTGTACAATTGTTGATAACGAACTGGATCCAGCAGAATATCCATAAGCTAAAAGAAAAAAACTTTTTAAAATATCATTAAACAATTATCAATAGCAAATACTATGGATTGACACTAATTGTATAATTATTATTGGTGTTAAATGAAGGCTTGACGTCTCTTGCTACTTATAAATTTTTTTTAAAAATTAGCTTCAATTTTTTTTTGTCGAAAAATGGTCTGTAAACAAGTCGATACAATGTGTGGGAAGAGTTAAGTTTGCTTATATGTAGAAAGAAAGTTTTATTTTTGCCAATTAAAAACGTATGTAATATCATGATTCATTCAGCTCGCTGAGCTCTTTCGAATAAACATATAAAGGACTCATTAAAAATAAAAAAAACATTATTGAAAAAATCCATTTTTCGAAAAAATCGCTTTGGCTGAATGAAGTCGAAAAAAAGAATTTTGCACAAAACGAATTTTGTCGATCACTTTATTTAGCATTTGATAGAGTACGACATGTTGAGTAAAAATAAGTATGCATGCATTTTTAATTGGCAAAAATACAACACTCTACTTATAAGCAAACTTAACTCTTCCCACGCATGGGGGCAGATGGTACAGACCATTTTTCGACAACAAAAATTGAAGCTAATTTTTTTAAAATTTATTAGTAGCAAGAGACTCAAGCTTTCATTTAGCACCAAATTCATAGAGTTTGGAAAGTGAAATACTATGACAGAACTTATTCCCCACCCCAATAATATTAATTAAATACATTTTTACATATGATTCAATGTTGGTTGTTTGAAAATTCCCGAATAACATTTCCTTTAAAAACGTTATAATGGATTCTAGTAAGATACATAGTATTTATTTGTAGGTAAAAGCAATTTGGAGAAATGAGTTTTATGTCAAAAAAATAAAGCAAAAAATAGCTACTAAACGAGCTTAAGCCCATTCGAATTGGTCCATTCTAATAAAAGTTATGGCCAAAATAAACGGATTTGGCTAATTTTACAGTATTTTGGCCATAGCTTTTCTTTGAATGGTCCAATTCGAATGAGCTTTGGCTCATTTTATATGTAGATATTTTTTTGCTCTATTTTTTGACACCAAATCCATTTCTGTAGGTTACGTTTGAATGGAGTTGGGGCGCAAATGTCGGGGGCGCAAATGTCGAGACACGATATCCTTGCGCCATGCGCTGAAGTGTCATTAGACGAAGCTTCTTTTTTGGCTGTTTAAATGACACATATGATTGGTTTTTTCTGGTTATACGAGAAGACGAAAATCTCGTATAACCAGAAAAACGAAGTGCTTTTTAGCGATAAATTTTTTCACTAAATATTCGACCCACGAAATAATATAAAATTGGGAACATTTTGTTTCTAACAATAATTCATTACATTTTCATTGTCACGCAATGGCCAAAATTTAACGAAGCGTTGGATACAAAATAAGAACCTTTGAAAATATTTGAAAATTATAACAACCTGGCAATAAGAATTTTTGAAAACCATGTGCATGTGTGGAATTGTTGAAAATGGAATTATTCTTCTATTTTATTTTAATTTATTGTCGAATTTTTTTATTATCGGATTTACGAAGTGCCAATTTAGGTACCTTCTCCTTGGCTCCATTCTACACCAACATTTTCTGTGGAAAATTATTATTTGCGGATAAACTCATAAAATTTTTGGCATGATTGATCATAATCGATTTCTTTCATGTTCCTTCTCTATTCATTCATAATTCATAAATATCTTTTTTAACGAATTCCGGTTATCAGTCCATTGATAAGAGAAGATCGATCTTGAGATATGGAATTTTTGAATTTCACTTTTTGAAAATTGCTCATTTAACCTTTATAACTTTCATTTTTTCCATAATTTAAATTATCAATATATTTGCTTGTTAAGATTTTATTCAACTTAAAAAATCTTGGTTCTAGCTTCTGTTATTCAGCGACCAATACAATTAATTATAAAATTTATTACTTTTTTATACCGATCCCATGTTTTTTCTGTTCTTTATAACCAAATTAAATTATTGATATTTACTTGTATTTCTTTATCATAAATATTTTTAATTCAATAAAGGTGCCTGTTCAAATAAGAGTGCCAAGGAATCGGAGCTGGAACCAGTCTGGACCTTCCGGGCCCGTAGGATAAGAAGAGGTTTACGGTTTAACTAAACCCCCAACTCAGGGTTTACCCGTAGAATAAGTCGTAGAATAAGAGCTAACCCTGGGTTACGGGTTAACTAACCCTTCCTTACCCAAGGGTTAACTGACCCGGTTAAAAGTCTCTGGTAGAATAAGAAGCTTACCCAGGGGTTAACTAACCCTCAACTCAGGGTTAACTAACCCCCAATTCCTAACCCTGCAATCGACCAGGGTCAGAGGCCTTACCCGCAACTTTGAAAAATCGAGTAAAAATAGTTAGAAAATTCCAAAAATTATGAAAAAATCATAGAGGATAG